>QGMK01000781.1:0-17376 GCA_007825345.1 Lachnellula suecica
CGCCGTCCCCACCAGCGCACCCAGCGAATTCTCCATCAACCTCCAGTCCGCCTCGTACCCCATCCTCCCCCTCGTCGCCCAAGAATCCGGCACCCTAGGAAACTTCGACCTCGTCTTCCAGCGCCCCAGCGCCTACACCGGCACGCCCGCATACTTCAACTCCTCTAGACTGGTCTTCGACTACACGGGCACCTACCCCGGCATCTACGCCATGCATTACGAAAATGTAGGCGACAACTATGGCGCCACGGTGCCGGTCACTGCTATTTTCGGCCAGGATGAGGGCACGGAGGGACTTAGTGAGGGGAGTGATGGCACTGTGCAGCCGGCGAGGACGGCGGCGTTGCAGGGGTTTTTTGCGTGTAATGTTACGCTGGGGGGAGATGAGTATTTAGGGTTGAGGTTTGGGGTGCCGATGGTGGATGGGAGGCGCCGGAGGGGTGTGTTTTCGCTGCGTTGAAGACGGTTGGTTAAGTTGCATCTGATTGGAAGTTCTGCTGGTGCTTTGATGTTTTTCATTTATGTATTGGAGAGGTGTCTGCATTTGGATGATGACTGCATTGCATGTGTGGGAAGGATGGAGATTTTGCTGTTAATAATTTAATGTCTTATTGCAGCGCTCACAGTATACGATGCCTCCAACCCTACTTTCCCTTCATATTCCTCAGGCACTTCACCAGTTTCATTTCTCAAGCCTCTCATTTCAACCTACCAATTCAAACCCATTTCCAAGTGTTCAAACGGGTCAAGTGAACGTTTAAGGTATTATACGTGTCTTTGGGAAGACTTTTAAATGGACCTAGTTTCTTGTTTGATTCTCCTTTTTAGGCTTTCTCGGTTTCATTCGCCAATTATCGAAGACTTCTTCCCATTGGGCAGCAACTTATGTTACCTTCCTTTATATATCCATACGTCTTTATCAATTGCTTTGGCCTATCGTAATAAGAGTTTTCTGCAATAATGCGTTGCGGTGTCTATTTAAAGTGCATTGAAGCTTGAGTGCAGTTTTAGTGATAAGTCCGCTCGCGCTATTTATCAGCGGGCTATGCGACGCGGGGTCCCTGTATATTGATATTCTGAGAAGGAAAGGGATCTTATATCTCCAGTCTTGTTATACATATATTTTGGGCGGTACTGTATCTGATGCTAACCTGCTGTCACCAAAAATGTTCCATATCCAGTATTTCCGTGCAAACAGAACCCGAGTTTCGGCCGTGACGGCACCGGGGGAGGGCGGTATCAAGCCGAGATTCGGCTCCTTCACAGTCGAACCCGAGTTTCGAGCTACTGAAGTTCGAAGAGAAATTGTTCTGAGCTGGATACCCTAATTCGGCTTAGCCCTGTCGACCTGATCTTAGCTACGATACTTCCGGACTAGACACTTCTCTGAAAACCTTACCTGAATAAAGACTGACCGCGCTGGTA
Organism: Lachnellula suecica; assembly: GCA_007825345.1. Lineage (NCBI taxonomy): Eukaryota > Fungi > Ascomycota > Leotiomycetes > Helotiales > Lachnaceae > Lachnellula > Lachnellula suecica. The sequence continues at coordinate 1,426 of QGMK01000781.1, forward strand.
GATCTCCCGATATGGAGTTGGCCGGTGGTGCAGTAAGAGTGTCCAGGAGTATATTAGTTCCAACATAACCCTGCTTGAGCCCTGATGAAGATTGATCCTTTATGATTCCCGCGTAGCATTGTTTTAAATTAAGAAGCATGGTATTGGCTGATCATTCTAAGCGCCGGAGGGCGGGTGCAAGGGGGGGCCCGGCCGCTGCAGAATTCAAAGTCCGGATGTATGAAGTAATTGATCGGCAGGTGTGCATCTTTTTTCGACACCCAATGATTCTTGAAAATTCTTGTTGGTTTTGTTGGTTTTGTTGGTTACCAGCAGTCATTATGCAGGTATTTATCCTAAAGTAATTACCCGGCTTTGAGACTGCGATACATGTTGGTACCGCATTCCTCGCGGAGTCAAAGAGTTCTACCATGGTTTCTTTATAGTCTAGTCTCTGTTCACTTAATCCAGCTTAACTCAGGATTACTAACTCAGCTGGAAACTCAAACGGTTCAAGATGGCCAGCGGCTCCAGTACCAGTGCTACACAAGACTTGAGTCCCAACCTATCTAGCCACACTGTACGCATAGATGGTGGACTCAAGGCGTGGCTACAGGTACTGAGCTCATTTTGCGTTTTTTTCAACACCTGGTAAGCACAGACTTCACAACTAAAGAGCATGAAATACTTGATGCTGATACAGCTGCTAGGGGCATCGTAAACTCCTTCGGCGTCTTCCAAACATTTTACCAGTCCAACCTTCTCACCTCGCAGTCTCCCTCCAATATATCATGGATTGGCTCTTTTCAGACGTTTTTGATTCTCTTCGGCGCAGCCTTCGTTGGGCCCCTCTTTGATCGCGGATATCTGCGGACATTGATCCGGCTTGGCACCTTTCTGGTCGTCTTTGGAACAATGATGGTAAGCTTGTGCACGCAGTACTGGCAAGTGTTCCTTGCGCAAGGTGTTACTGTGGGTCTAGGGCTAGGGTGTCTTTTCCTCCCAAGTGTTGCCGTAATAGCACACTACTTTAAGGAGAAGAAGAGTACGGCTTTAGGGATAGCATCTGCTGGAGGCAGCCTAGGTGAGAGCTCCTAGCACTGCGCGTGGAAATTTGTTCTCACAAGAATTTACTATAGGAGGTATCATCTACCCCATTGTCTTCCAACAGCTTGAACCACGAGTTGGTTTTGCTTGGACAATACGTATAATGGCTTTTATGGTCTTAGCCACTATGCTTCTTCCGCTGTCTGCGTTGAGCGTCCATATACCACCAAGCTCAGGCAAGCGACCTTTATACGACAAGAGCGCTTTCAAGGACATCCCATACGCCACGTTCTGCATCAGTCAGTTCTTTGGTCTCATGGCGATCTACATTACCCTTTTCTACATCCATTTATATGCTCTGGAACAGACATCGACAGTTCCGAAGCTTGCTGCGTACCTCTTATCAATCATCAACGCCGCTTCTATAGCGGGCCGCATTCTGCCTAATTTCATCGCTGACAAAGTCGGTCCACTTAATGTCCTCATTCCTCTCACGGCCGGGACAGCGGTTCTTTCTTTCGGCTGGATTGGCATACACGATGGCGCAGGACTTGTTGTATTTTGCGTCCTCTACGGCTTCTTTCAGGGCCCTTTTGTCTCGCTGCCGCCAACTATAGTAGCTACACTCTCCCCCGACCTACGCAGTATTGGTGTAAGGCTGGGTATGATGCTTGCAATATCTGGAATTGGATCGTTAATTGGAGAACCGGTGGCTGGCGCAATCTTGCAGAGATCTGACGGATGGATGTGGCTCCAAATATGGTGTGCGATATTGTTTGTGGTATCAGGTCTATTCTGTGTTGGCACGAAGCTACTCGTGCATCGCTCGTCGAGTAGCAGCGCAGGCATCATTTCATTGCAGAATGGTGGGACTGGGATCGTAGAAGATCCAAAGCAAGATAAGACTTAGTGTACAACAAAGGCGAAGCATCAGACATTGAGGTAGAAGTGGAACCTGGGATTAGAGAAGTCACTGTTTTTATTTCACCGAAACTGAGAGATGCATCTACTGTATGGTGCTATGTCAAACATCATGTGTTTATCTCGTATTGAATTACGCAATTTGTCTCCTCAGTAATTAAAGCTCAATCTCGATGACCGCTTCAGTATCTCCCTCGGGCCGCCATATGTTCACAATTCTCAAACCAGCTTTCTTCACTAATTCTCGCCATTGCTTCTCTGATCTTTCCAGTCCTGAGCAGAGAGTGAGCATGTTGATGTCCATCATAGCAGGGGCCATTGAGCATCCGAAGTCGCGCAAAACATATTCATTCAGGAGGATCTTTGAATACCCTTTCTTCATGGCTGACGCAGTGTGGCGAAAAATTTGGAGGCACTTGTCATCCGGCCAGTCGTGGAACACGAAATGGAAGAAATAAGCTCGAGCACCTGCGAGATTGATCAGCGAAACCACTTGGAGTATGCCATTATGGTTACCTTTCATGGGTTGATCATCTATCAAGAAATTATAGCCGACGATTTCGATATTGGACGGTAGGAGAGGTGCTTGAGAAACTACGTGCGGAAGGTCTTGGAGTCCAAGTTTGGCATCCGGGCCGAACTTTTGTCGGAAAGCCACTACATCATGACCCCAGCCACCGCCAATCTAGAGGTCGAGATATTGTAGTTAGTCTTGCTTCTTACTGAGAAAATTTCCGGAACAAAAAGCTGTCAAATGCACAGAATTAGCACCTACATCTACCAGAAGTATAGTATCGTCTCGGTAGCCTTTAAGAAGCTGCTCATAGACTGGAAACCATTCGACCCAACTGGGGCGCGAGTGTCGAATGCCAGTCATCATGTTGTTAAAGTCTTCCAAGGTGTTGGGCTTCGAGCTGCAGTATTCGAAACACGTAAGGTTGGTCCCAAAAGCATATTGCAACGGGCCGCCATCGAGACTGGTGGGCGACTTGTAGCCGTACTTATGCATGTACTCGGGAATCTTCGCGGCTGTCCCGAAAGTCATATCCCAGAGATGTTTGTGACTCCCTTCGATTGCTGGCTGGGTCATAGCTATGGTGATGGGTGTGGCTATCCATTGCTGCTCGGCGACCTCATCGACAAAGCCGATCAGAGACAGCACCCTCATTATTCGAACTGTAAGTCACTGTGTCAGTGACATTGGATGGTTGAACAGTTCGTACCTACTGATCAACAATTTTTCTCCCCCGGACTTTGTGGCAACTTCTTCTGCTGTGATGACTGAACGGTGCTCTGTGACAATAATGAAAAGTCTGAGATCAATAGCCAGCCTCGTACACAAAACCTGGAGGGGCTGATCGTAAGGCTTTGTTAGTATGTATCACGAGAAACAGCCGGAGTATGATACGAACCATAAAAGATATCTGCACGGCTGTTTCTTCCGGTGTCTCCAGCGCAGTCGTCAGTGCTCTGCTACGCGCTGCTGCGTGCTTTCGCGAAGCTGCATCGTTTCTTGTTAAAAGAGTTTGTATCTCACTAATGAGTTCGAGATGCTTTGGTCTGGTATCCATTCTGAAGAGTCATAAAAGAATTCTCCAATCGAGAATGTTTCCAGAATCAGAGGAGGAAAATATGAAAGAGGAGACCGCACTTAACATTTGATTATTTCGACATACCCTAACCGGCCTAGCGCTTGAGATATTAATTTCGTATTTGTGGTGGTATATAATTGAACAAGGAAATAAATGCATATCAGCGGCGAGGATTACAGCCTAACCTCGCAGTCCTGCATATGCTTGTCCTCCAACAACACCCCTGTTGTCTGGTGTGACTAGACTAGGCTCCAACTTGTAGATCTTGTTTGACTCTGTAGCTCTCCTTAAAGGGGGACTCTTCCAATGTACAACTGCCGATGTATTGATTGATATTGAGTCTTTGCCCACCTTATTGAGTTCAATTGATTGATATCCATAATTTACTGCATGCACAGCCAGCCACCTATACAACAAAAAACACACAAGATACACACTCATATAACCTGACGATGTCTCAAGTGAGCGACGTGGAGTCGGCGCTGTCTGCACGCAGCCTTGGTCCAGCAATCGTTGAGTCGATGTGGATTTTGATGTCGATCGCGTCGCTCGTGGTAGCTGCAAGATTCTACGTACGCGCACACCTGATTAAAAACTTTGCTTCTGATGATTGGGTTATCATGTTAAGTTTTGTAAGTCTCTCCGAAATGATCGCATCTTCCGCAGCTGATCACATGGACTTACCTAGGTTCTGACGATAGTGGCTACAATCTGCTTCACTATTGCTGTACACTACGGCCTGGGGAGGCACGAGAATCTTCTAAGTCCGGCAGCGTCAGTCATGGCGTTCAAATGGAATCTAATTGGCCAAGTGATTGGAATATTAAGTGCCACCTTTGCACGTATATCATTTTGCATGATGCTTTTCGCCATTACATCGGTACAGCAACGTGTATCACGCATTCTCCTTTGGACCATAGTAATCACTCAGCTGATACTTAACGTTGCACTTTCCATTTTCATTCTCGCTCAGTGCCAGCCGATCACAAAGCTCTGGGACCACACCACCCAAGGAACTTGCTTGGCTCCGCAAAACCAAGAACACTTTGGTTTTTTCCAAGGCTGTGAGTCTGGTCTAATATGTCTCAGGCGATGCTAATATCATACCAGCCATCAATTCTGCTACTGATCTTGCACTGGCTATTTTTCCCGCCACGATTATCTGGAATCTCAACATGAGAATTGCGGTCAAACTCTCCCTAATCATAACAATGGGTCTTGGTATTTTGTGAGTCTTCTCCGTCGACCTCCAAGGCAAAAGATTCCTAACAAGAATTAGTACCATGGTGGCTTCTGTTGTTAAAACTATCTATCTGAAGGGCCTGGCGCGAGTGAGCGACTATTCTTGTAAGGCATATGTCCGTGATAGCATCCGGCTTATGTATTGACTGATGATAGATGAGACGTCGTATCTTATCATCTGGTTCTGGTAAGCTGACGCATGGGCCCAACTTTCTCACACGGCGCTAATTGCAGCAGTATTGAGATCTGGCTGTTAATCACCGCTGCCTCGATTCCGACCTTACGACCTCTTCTATTGAAGAGCCGCCGGACTTTGTACGATAGTAATGGAAATCGTGGTACCGTACCAAGTCTTTCGAACAACCCCAGCCGATGGGATCGGCGCAAACACTTCTCCAATCTTGAGTCAGATCATATAGAGCTTACCGAGCATCCTCAAAATGCTAGAATTGAAGTCTCTTGTCGCAGCTCCGAAGGAGACAAAGCTTGTACTATATCACCTGAAGGGAACTCGGGACTTGGTGGGATCACAAGGACCGTAGAGTTGGAGATCAGTTATTAGTTAGACTAGGACGAAAGATTCCGCACCATTCTGCTCCTAGATTACTGTCTAATCTGACTATGATAATGAACAACTGACAAGTAAGCTGAAAACGAGCTAGATATTGCACCATCTAAGATACCAATCTGTTGACAATTGAAGGCAAGGTGGACTGAGGGGCAAGGATACCTTAAAGGGTAGTTAGGATACCCTGACTAGGGGAACATGGACTCAGGGAAATTTAAATCCGAATAATTTAGGACAGTGTAGATTTTCTCTTTTATCCTGGGGTACGAAAAGCGAATGACATTTGGTCCACTCATCCTTGTAGGTACCTTAATTAAAGCCGATATTAATGTTGGCAAAATCTGCAATGCAACCGTGGCATGCACATTGGGATCCAACCGCATATATTGAAACCCAACTGCATTGGAAAAAATACAACCAAGCATGCATTAATCCTTGTGTGGCGAAAACGAGGCAAGTACCTCTTTACAGGTACTTGACGCATCGCCACTTTTTTCTCTCCTGTTCTTGATATCTCTTGCTGAATGCTGAGAAGGGTGGAAAGTTGAAGTCAAGCCTTCATGGACAATATAAATGTTAGGAGTGAGACAACTTATCTCGGTGTGCTATCTTGTTTGCTCTTGTACTGAACAAAATGTATAAAGAATGACTAGGCAGTACGTGAAGAAGAGATTGATATGTAAGCACACATTGGGGCTGCTTCACTCGACACTATAAATGTCTATCCTCGCATTCTTTCACCTATCACTCATCTGTTATTTTTATCTTTCACGAGCCATTACTTTGGCGCCATCGTGTGGCAAAACGTTTAACCAAATTCTTTCTACTCAAAATGCCTCCGCCGGAAGCGGATTCGTCAAAGCTAGAGGTGGAAGGGAAAGGCCCTGGCGCCATCGACGCTATCGTCCTCGATACACCTCTCTTTTCAGAAGCGAACGCCAGAGATGAAGAGTCTGACGATGTGGTTCTCGACACAGAAGCAGCTCACATCACCACGGATACTCTCAAGCTTGACAAAGATGGACATGTGAGTCTCCCCCCTCCCTCTCAAATATCACAATGCTAATCTCCATGTCAGACGATCTTGCATCCTCAGCCGAGTTCGAGTCCCTACGATCCTCTAAACTGGTCATGGCGCAGAAAGCACCTTATGTTGTTCGTCGTGGCATTTACTGGCTTCTTAGCGGACTTTGCTTCAGCCAGCGGGGTGCCACTCATTCAAGTCCAAGGACAATACTGGCATACCAGCCCAAACGTGGTAAACTATGCAGGAAATCTTAATGTCGCATTCATCGCGATTGGAGGTGTCTTTTGGGCTAGTGTCAGCTCATGCTGGGGCCGCTTGCCAGTCATGTTCTGGGCGACGCTCTTAGGCGCAATTTGTCTCCTCGTCTGCGCAACAACGTCGAACTTCCACGTATATTATGCTTTCCGGGCGCTTATGGGTTTCACGCTCGTGTCTTATCAGACTGTTGGTCTTGCAAGTGTGAAAGACATGTTCTTTTTCCATGAACATGCTCGTAAGATCGGTATCTGGGTGGCATTCTTTATCGTTTCTCCCTATCTCTCACCCTTATTTGCCTATTTTATTCTCGCTGGTACAGGCAACAATTCGCCTGTCGGGGGTGATTGGCGTGCGGTCCTTTACCTGGTATTCGCTATCGTCTGCTTAGACCTCGTGCTTATTGTTCTCTTTGCGGATGAGACGTACTACAATCGTTCGGTTCCCGCTGACGAGCAGCCCGAGCGGGGAGGGCGTTCTATGAGGCTTCTCGGCATCTGGCAGATTAAAAACAGAGGGTACTTTCCGACTGTGTGGGAATGCTGCATTCGGCTTGTCTCGCTGCTCGCAAAACCGATCGTCATCCCCGGTTTAATCTATTAGTAAGTGGGTCCTTTTATTGCTTTAAATACCTACACACCTACGCTCGATGCTCTCTTTTTACTTTCAACCCCAATCTCAATGGAACACAGATGCTAATATGTACCCAAGTATGCTTATTTTCATGTGGTGAGATTACGTCCGCTGGGTGCAAGCCAGCTCAGGGCGAAATGAACTGACACATTGTAGGGCTATTGGAATCAACATTACCTCCTCGATCCTTTTCCTTACTCCCTCCCCGGCGGGATACGGCTATAAACCCCGAGCCGTTGGTTTTCTGTACTTTACTCCCATCACGGGTGCTCTCATTGGCGAATTATTCGGCCATTTCTTCAATGATTATCTTGTTAAACGCTACTTGCATACCCATGCCGGCGTTTTCCATCCCGAAGCTCGACTGCCCACCACCTATATTGCAGCTGTGCTTATGATCCCTGGTCTTGTCGCGGTTGGGCAAGCTCTCCAATTCCACCTCTCTATCGGAGTTGTGGTGATCGGGTGGGGTATGTACGTATGCGGTGTGATGACAGCATCGGTGGCAATATCCACGTACTTGCTTGATGCGTTTCCGTTGCGCGCGGCTGAGATAGCTGGACTCATCAACTTTGCGAGAAGCATCGGAGGGTTTCAAGTGGGGTACTATGAGATGCAGTGGGGTTTAAAAATGGGATTTGACAAGAGCTTTGGTATCCAGTCGGGATTGGTCGCGTTTGCTTCTATGATCATCTTGGTGTTGCAGCTATTAGGGCCGGGACTACGGCGGGGATGGGGAAAGGGACAACTCCCCAAGAGATGATTTGAAGGAACTGTCCAAGCCACCTTCCGTACAGGTTTGTGATTGAGACCTTAGCAACGTTTTGATGACAAATTCAAAAGGTTTCGATTATTGTGATGAGTTTGCGAAATTTGTTCAAGATCAGTGGTCACTACAGCGGTCAGGATTGGCTGCGGGTTTCCTATCGTCAAGTTCATGTATTGCCACTCCGACTGCAGTATACAAAGACTCAGGTGTTAAGCCTCTGTGGGTGCTTAGGTTCGTCGGTTTGAAATGTTTTATACAGAAGAACTCTTACCCACAATAGATTACAATATATTGGTTAAAGAACAGAGTTGTAACGCCCGCGAATGAGGAATATACTCTCTTATGCTCTCTCATCGGTTTGGACCAAGTCAAGAGGGCAAGACAGCAGGTTTAAGGAACAAATCACAGATTCTTGCAAATACAGTATTTACAAACGACAAAATTCTTTGAACTACGTTATGGAACTTAAAGTCTGAGCGTCTTCAGCACGTGGCCTGAGGGGCACCTAAATAAGACCCTCGTCTAGCTCAGATTACTTATGAGCCACAAGTCCCAACCTTCCTCGCTGCAAATTAGGCGCTAGTCCGTTGATCACATCTGTTTTGAAATCCTCAATTCCAGACGAGTCTTCAATCTTCAGCATCTTTCTCGCCTGGATACGCTTAGCCATGCGTTCTTCTTCGGCAGTCAGATTTGCGTGAAACAATATCGTTGTATTCCCATGACGTCGATCGTCATTGCATCTTGAAGCGGAAGAGATCTTTCTCGAGACGTTTGCTCTATCTTCAGGAGAAGAAGGCTCAAAAGCGAAGGCGCAAAAGTCAAGTGTTTTCGAAAGCTCAGCCTGTGTAAGTTTATCACTTATGTCGGCTGTCCCTTGAATAACTAATAGAGTTTAGCAGTGCCCGGAGGATGAGCAGACTAAAATGTAGTACAACATATAAACATACTTGGCTGAAACAAAGCAAATGCTCTATCAAAATTGTTTTCATGGAAGTCACTCAAAATAGGCTTTCCTTGGTTGCGAATCTGCCGATATGCACTCAATACGATGAGTGTAAATCGTTCATATCCATCGGCGACTTTCCGAGTGTGCCACTTCGCAGCAGTAAGTTCGTCGCAATCGCCTCGGCGAGCTGCGCAAATGGTTGTTGCCGCGGACAAAGCACTTGAGAAGGCTAAATGCACACCCGATGAGAAGAATGGATCAATGAAACAGCCTGCGTCGCCGACCACTCGGGCATAAGGGATTGCGTAGGATGAAGAACTATAAGAGTAGTCAGATGCAGAATGAAGCGCTGTGACCAGTTGACCGCCCGCTAGAAGCAGGGAGATGTTCGGAGCTAGATTCAGAGCACCCGAGTAAAATTCTTTTGTGTTGGAGCAGGATAGCTTTTTGAAGGTAGCTAGATCTTGATCCATGACGACTCCAACCGATGTTGTACCATTATGAAGCGGAATAATCCACGCCCAACCACTCTCGTCTGGAAAGTGACCATTAGCTCCGTATTCTACATTTTGATTTTTGTGAATCGATAAAGTGAGATTACCTGTAAGTGCCTCAAAATATGGCGAGTCAGCCCTAGAAGTACCTTCGGCGTATGCGCTGGTCCCTTTCCAGTATCCCCAGTTGGCAATGTTCCTCAATCCTTTGTTGTACTTGCGACCTTTGGTATATTTGGAATCCAAGAGACCGGCGCGACCGCTGGCGTCTACCAGGTACTCGAACGCTATAGTACCCGACGTGCCAGTCGACTTATGGGTATACAATGCAGATGTCGGACGTCCAGGAGTCTCGATTGAAGAAGGGAGCGTGGCGTCTGCATCCGTTGGGGGCACAAAATGAATGGCACTGACTTTGACACCATCGTACACCATTGCTCCACTGTTGCCAGCATGACGAAACATGAGATCGTCTGCTTCGGAACGGATCACATTCCACGCATAGTTTTGGGGTCCACCGGCAGCAATGAAGTCAGTATACCCCTCGCGATTATGTCCGTTGAGTTTGAAAGCTGCCCCGAGCTTTTTCTTGAATCCATGTTGGTCGAATGCTGAGTCCAAGTCGATGAACCGTAGGAAATGCCTCATGGAAGCGAGCATACTCTCGCCAACATGGTATCTAAGCAAGCCACAGTGAATAATTGTGTTCTCTCTTTTGATTGATATTTGGGCAAAAGGTTTTGAAGTGGATCACATTTATTCAGGGCAAAAAGCAGACTCGGGTGACCCAATGACAGACTATACTTGGAGAAATTTGTCATTGTTGATGTACAGGATCTACTCCAATGCACTGTTGCTTGGAATGAGACGCTTACAAAAATATAACCATAGTGACCGAAGCTGAAAATATCGGAACAAGGATAAGTTCAGACGTACCTGGGGAATATTTCGGCCTCTAATAGCACCACATGCACGCCCTCACGGGCAAGAGCTGTGGCGGTGTATGACCCACCAGGACCACCGCCAATAACGAGAACTTCGCACTTGTCGGGTATCATGCTTTGTGTAGACATGGCGACAGGTAAAATTAACGTGAAAGGCGAGGAAGTGAGAGGGAACCAAAAGACATGTTTTCAGGAAAAAGAGATACCTTAAGGATGCCCACCTTCCTGATCCAATTATAACAAATCAGGTAAGTCCTGCATTTCCAGATTGCCAATATTTACAAGGGATATCACCTGCAGCACTCGGGGCCTGCTTGACAGAGTTGCATTCTACAAGGCTAAAGCGCATGGCGACATCCGTAAGATATTACTGGGTTAGCTTGAGGAATTTAGATCGAAATGTGGTTTTGAATATATGTATTAACAGAAACAAGCCCGTTTGAATATATAGCAAATACAAATAAGTCGTAATTGAATAAAGTGAACCTCAAATGAAAGGAATCTCACATGTTATTTATAATAATAAATTGAAATGTCATTATTTTTGTTGAAGGTTTACCTGCAACCAATGTTCAAAATATTTAATCTTTTCTTTTCGTTAGAGGACCTTTGTTCTTGTCATTATATTCTTTTAACATCTTGCCGATTTCAGTGACCTACAAATTAACCCCGAAGTTTGGTCTAAAATAAGAACAGCCTCTCATTTTGATCCCGCGGAAGCATGAGAATACTCTGGCAGCGGCTGGGTACTTACCTAGGTACCCAATCGCTGCCGTGTTGGTACCAACAAGACGTGCATATTTTCGGGGGACCACCTCGGATCAAGTACTTTATCGGGCTCGGGTGCCCCCATGGCTCATCCATATTGTTGGCACTTGCTTGATTCGTACCAAAGAATGAGCAACCTGATCCAAATGGAGGAATCTAGGGGGCCGCGCCGCACAGGTTGCTGCAGAATCTTACGTCAAATGAACGTAACCTAGAGTGACGAACCGATATTTCTTCGATTAAGTCCATCGCAGCCAGGTTGTGGAGTTTGGTAAATTATTTTGCGTGGCTGTCTAGGGTTGTCAGCGTCCACAAGGAAGGAATCAATATACATGGGGGATTGGGCAGAGGATTCTACTCTCTTTTGATACCAACTTGGAAACAGAGCATGCACGTCAAATCGAGTGGAGAGCTGCAGGCCGATGACACACCATTCGCCTGGCGTTATCTAGCGATCGCTTATTAATCTGCTATAAATATAATAATCCTCGTTTGGTAAATGTGCTGGGTTTGTCAGGGGAGGCTGAAAGGGAGTTTCGAACTGATGGGGTTCGAATTATCACAAGACATAGAATCTAGTCTGGGTGTGCGGGGTAGACAAGTTCACCCCCGCATTCTCGCTTAAAATTCAGCTGCCCCTACCCCTATCTTTATGTGGATCCATTTTCCTATGTTTCAACCCCTACTTGCCGAATTTCATCCAATGTTAAGCCTTTTCAAGTGGCGGAGAAGCCCTTAGCTTCAAAGTTTTGAAATTATCTGTGTATGCAAAGAACGGAAAATCTTTGGGACGAAACGTCGGGGGGCAAAAGATATTGGATGAATGTGTTTAGTGAAGCTGTTTCGAAACATCTGTACCTTGGTTAATGCAATTATTTTGACGCTTTCAGTACAGGAAGCCGGTTGTCTAATTCGAGATTGTCATCATGTCTCTCTGGAGAGAGCCATATTTTCCTTATCTGTATAAGGCAGACTTCAGCGCGATTTAAAGTTTGGGCCTTGTGCGGAGCAATAAGTCATTTCTCAGTTCCTACGTGTCCGGGGAACCACTCTAAAATTCCGATTATTTGTTCCACCAAGTATCGATCATTGCGGGATCGCTAGACCGCTGCCAAGTTCCAGCTCATCAATTAGGTACTTGAATGCGGGTACCTGCGAGCCCCTTTTCAACTTACCGGCAAACTCGCGATGCACGGATCGTGGGTGGGCTTGAAAGCTCTCTTTTCCGATCTTTAGCTTAGACAGATGAATCTACAATACAACCGAACTTCCCATACTCTTTTTTTCAGCCATCAGTTTTTGACTGTCCCTACATTTACCATTAATCATCATGGTTTCTTTCTCAACACTCTTTTTAGCCAGCTCCACTGCGGTGAGCGTCTTCGCTGCCCCAAGCTTCTCTGCAAAGGGCAATACCGACCTTGCGAAAAGGGCTAGTACGGCCAATTCTCAGGGTACCAACAATGGATTTTTTCTATTCATGGTGGACGGACGGAACCGCGACTGCCACTTATACCAACCAAGCTGCTGGTGGATATAGTGTGGCCTGGTCCGGTAATAAAGGCAACCTTGTAGGAGGGAAGGGATGGGCCACGGGAACTTCTAGGTAAGAACTACTGAGTCGTGAAATTAGTTGTGGGGTTGTTTTGGAATCAAAAGCTGATTCTATATACGATTAGAAACATCAAATTCTCCGGTACATACTCACCGAACGGGTAACAGCTATCTCGCTGTTTACGGCTGGTCTAAGAGCCCGCTCATTGAATACTACATGGTCGAAAACTTTGGAACCTATGATCCTTCCTCAGCAGCTACGCTCATGGGAACTATGACTAGCAAGGCTTGGAATACAGAATCCTGCAGACTACGCGTACGAATTCAGCATCTATTGAAGGAACTGCAACCTTTCAGCAGTATTGGTACGTTTTTTGTCCGAACCATGTTGTTAGGTCAAAAATACTTCCCCAAGATTGTACTTAGTACAGCTCATGAGAATTACCACAGCTTATCAATACTACAGATGCTAATAGGATTTTTAACTTTAGGTCTGTCCGTACGTCCAAACGCAGCAGCGGAACTGTCACCACGAAAATCATTTCGATGCTTGGGCCAAGCTAGGTTGAACTTCGGTACCACGATGGACTACCAAATTGTTGCTACCGAAGGACATAACAGTGCAGCATCTTCTGACATTGTGGTTTCTTGAAGGAATAAAATGTGACCCAAGAAGGATACAACGAGTATTTGTGGCCCGGATGAAGCATTACATTTGAGTACCTTGATGTACGCTTTACTATGTTGATCCGGGGTGCGAGACTCCAGTTCACTCTGTCGAAGTTCTTGCAGGAGTTGAAACTCACTGAATTTCACAACTTTGACTTTACTCTTTCGAGTTGAATAAGACTTTGACATTCTCTCTCATCTATTCGAGATCTTGTTGCAGACTGACACTCACTCCTCCAATTTACGTTTATTTGACGTCGTAAACCATTCGTGATTGGCCACCCTATCAATCGTAATACGTTTACTGGGCTCGTAAGAGAACATTTGATAGAGAAGATTGGCCAAGGTAGTGATTTCGTCCTTTGGAATTGTAAAGTTAACTCTCTCTCCATCACCATCGAGGTCGCCGTCGGGAAAACGAAGAAAATGATAGCTTTCCGCCAAGGCTTCTTGAAGCGTTGAGGCGCACGTAGTAGATCTCCCATCTTCGAGAAAGGTGCTGGCCTTCCCCTCCTCATCATACCACTGATCCCGACTCTTCCAAGAAGACCACCAGTTATCGGGAAACTTTCCAAAAAAATTGTGTCATTTGCATCAATATGTCATCCTCGTCGCCGAACATACCCTGGAATAATTGTTGGCCGCTTCTGATTTCGAAAAGAGTGCAGGCCAGGGCCCAAATATCAGTCGGAGGTCCAACCGTGTCATGGAATAATATTTCTGGAGAAGCGTAGCTTGCTGGAATCCCCAACTCTCTTTGGGGTGACGGAAAGTCATATGACTCCCCAAAATCAATAATGCATGCTTGTTCTGTCAGGTATCGAGGAGGTATCATCTGGCTGTTAATTGGCCGTACTAAGTAGCTTGGTGCATTAGGGAGCTCATGGTCTTCTCCTGACGTAGTCAAAACTGGATCTAACTCCGGCTCTCCAAGTTCCCTCAAGATCTGATCCTCACTCAGACTGTCGAGGTTGGAGATTCGCAAGAGAATATTGGCCGGGCGCAGATCTGTGTATGAATTAGCTAAGACTTATGAAGCACAAGGGCGTGATCGTACCACCATGACAAAGCTGATTCCTGTGGAGAAACTGAAGACCTCTCATCTATACGCCATATTGTTAGCATTACTTCTTTGGAAAGTACCAAGAGATGATTGGGCATAGGTCGCGAAAAAGCGAAAGGGGCAGAGGTGCGTCGTAGCTCTGACAAAAGACCTAGAGCAAGAATCTCTACTTACCACCTGTAAACAAATTCCTCTTGAGAGTGTACCGGGATCCTCGAATAGATGCCATATTTCGGAAACGCGAGGACCTAAGACAGGAAGAACTAGGCAAAGGTGGCGTCCATTTGGACCGTCGACCCAGAAATGGTCGACAGGTAGGGCGACCTGATCTCCTCCAGGCTGTGCCATGTCTAAGGCCTTTTTGACCAAATTCAATTCGGGACAGTTGTCTTGAGATGCACCCGCCATCATGATTTTTAGAGCCACATAAATCTTTGTCTCGAGATCCCGACAGAGCCATACAGTTGAAAGTCCGCCACTGCCAAGCTTGTTCAGGACTTTGTATCGTTTGTCCTTTCCAAGATAGTCCCCTAGATGAACCAGGTGCAGTCCTTCCGAGCAGTATTGTTCAGGGTCTTCTAGATCATCATGGTTCATAGGCTTGAACATAGGATCCACATACTCCTCATCGCCTGATATGGCAGATTCAACGTAACCTGCACCGGAGCGCGGGGAAGCAGGTGTGGGGATCTCAGGGCAATCCATTTGGAACCTAAAAACTCTGGGTGGTCTGCGAAATTGCAAAGTATTTCAAAAATTTGAAATGTTGCTAGTACTTCGATGCGCTTTCCAGCCGGATGAGCTTGCACGAAAGTATCTAGGTCTGATAGGGGCACATAGGTGCGCATGAAAGGACGAGAGACTGTAGATTGTAAGAGCAAGTTACTGATGTAAGGAAGTACTACATACACACTTTTTGAAGATCGCTTTGGAGTGGGAGCGGGAATACATGTGGGTGCGTTACCGGAGGAGCAGCATTGAGGATTACCTCTGAATTAAGAAAAATCTGTGGTGAAGCGAAAGCTACCGCACCTATATTTAGCCCTTGTAGCCACAAACAAGCTTAGCACAAAGTTGCTGTCATTGGCCACTCAACCGCGCGCATGCACAAGTGCCGAGCGCTCACGTCTCCCCTCGCGTTTGATGCTTCGTAGCGAGAGACGAACTGTGGCGATGCACAGATTACCCCTCAGTCAGAAGCCGTCGTCGTTGAGGCTAACGTTAGTGACCCCACCTTCGGCACCCCCCTACTTTCGGCACCCTCGCTTAATATACAACCACCCACTTCTAAAAATTATAACTTTTTATTGACACTGTACAACAATATATGATAAACTCGAAGATAATTCTTCAATATCGTCCGAATCTTCCAGATCAGGCGGTCTATCGCCAGCTGCAATCTGCGCTCTCTTAATCGCTTAAATATTTATAAACTTCGAATTTAAATTAAGGTCTACTTTCTATCTTTTTCTAAGTG
>QGMK01000782.1:0-17355 GCA_007825345.1 Lachnellula suecica
AAACCAACTGTCTATAAATCACCATCTCTAACAGCCCCAGATCGTCCTCGACCCCCCAATCGCCGTCGGATCCGTTTCCAGAGGCGCGCCCCTAACGATCGCCCCTTTCACATCCACAAACTCCTACTTCATCTCGCACTCAACCTACCCCATCAAAGTCGACGCCGTGGTCGCGCACGGCTCCGATTTCATCCGGCAAGATCCTTCTGGCAAGCATCTCGTAAGCTATTTCCCTCTTCTCAAAACGTGCAAGATTAAACAAACCCAGCGTCCTGAAAGACAAGAGCGGCGCATTTATTAGCTATAAGTATAGTGGTATCATTACGCTTACGCCCGCTATCGGTGCTGTATTGAGCGGGGCGGCGGATGCGAAGACGACGGATTTTGGGGATGTTGGTGAGTTATCCTGTTCAGCGCATTGGAAGGTTTCGGATTGCTGATTAAGGGTCAGTCACGCATGTTACGTTTGAGACTGGGAGTGATGAGTTGAGGGAGCTGGAGACGAAGATTTATGTGGCTAGTGGGCGCTTCATTGTTGAGGCTGGGAAGCCCACTGTTGTTGAGTATAACATCAGTGAGGTCGTTGCGTGATAGCATGGGGATTTTAAGATAGCGCAAATTGCTGAGAAGGATGGCGATGGGCTAGAATGATCACTTGCTTCTTTAACTCATGGAGTATAATTCATTGATATGCTCTCATTTATCTCGTGTACTAACTTCTCAACCTGTTTTGGGATCATCTACATGCCAAATGACTGTCTCTCGTACTGTAGGTGAAATCAGAAAACGCCATAGAAGGAATCAGATCCCTGCGGAACAATGCCATCACGCTTTCGCAACCATGCAAGAAGTTTTGGCCTTCATGAAGACCACCTAAAGAAGACTCACTTCCTCTTAATGCCAACATCAATCGCAGCTCGTTGCTCATCAATCAGATTCCTTTCATTCTACCAATGCTTACTGTGTGCCAGCAATTGCAAGCAAGCGCTCGCCAGCCTTGATGTTTGCGCAACTGTAGGCCTTCGACTCCTTGGGGAATGTGCCGTTGGCGGCCCAAAGGTCGATCAATGGTTGCATTGGCTCCAGCTCCTGCGGCTTTAACATATCGAGCGCGGTAGCGGTGAGGACGAAGTGACTGAAGCAACTGTTCAGTGGCTTCTCAAGGTTGAGATGGTAGAACGGCTCGACGAAATGGGCCCAGTAGAGATGAGCATAGACACGGAACATCTGGCGAAAGATAGTCTGGCAGACTTCGAGGAACTCAGCAGGAAACCCGCTGCTCTTGCCAATCCAATCACCAGGGCCAGCAAGTTGTGATAGTGATGCATTCAAGGATGTTGGGCCGGCAGGAATAGGTGTAGTCGAGCCAGGGGTATCGAGCCCACCTGATGCATACGTTGCGGAAGCAGGGTTTGGGGCTGCTGGGGCTGATGCAAATGAGACGCCAGCAGGGTCAGTTGGGAATAGACTGGTATTGTCGATTTTTCCGGAGATCCATCGCTGCATCAGAGATATGTACTCTTGAGCGGGGACTTCGACTGGCTCCTTGCGGGAGTTCAGCCAAGTGAAGGAGTGATTGCTACAGGGGCGTTGTTAGATCATGTGTGAGAAATGGCAAACTGGGAACTTACACGCCGGCTGACATTCGAGGGCAGGTTTGAGGGTTGCAAATGGAGTTGCCCTCTTCGTCTTTCTCGTGGATGACGCGAACGAAGTTCCAGAGGTTACGGTAATGCTCCACAACTTTCATAATGTTAGATAAGGCATCGAGTAATCGACAAGTGACTTCTTACCTTGATGAGCAATCCATTCGCCTGGCTCCACGGTCTTTGGTCGAGCGGACAACGTCATAAAGTTGCCCTTGACGATGTGCTTAGCATACGAATCGTTGAGCCAAAGGGGCTTCGGTCGGGGTAGGTTGTAGACAGAAAGAGGATCACGAGGATCAGCGGCAGGAAGATTACTTGAGTCGTTCATGGCCATTGTCTGAGACAGAGATGGTGAGTTTGGAAGTGGTGGTACTCTTGGTGCTAAACTTGCGGTGGATGACGAGCTATGGATTGATGGACTTGGACCGGCACCTGTTGGAGAGGCAGGCTGGGCTCCATTTGGTGCTCCGGGGCTTCTGCGAAACCGACCACTACTAGAAGAGGAACTGTTAGTAAATTGGTGATGAAACGAGCCGGACAAAGAAAAGGGATGGGTGTCAGACATGGTCTGAGCCAACCATAGTCAAGAGAATAGACTACTATACTCTCGAAAGACTAGAGAGCCCAAGATTAAACATCTTGAGCCTTCATTGGTCATATCTCGGACTCACATGATTCGGATGTGATCATGTCCATGTTGTCTTCCTAGGGAGGGGGAGATAGTTTGCCCAAGATTGAAAACTTGGAAATGTGATATCGCAGTATAGAGTACCCTTCAACCCCAACTTGGAGATATAGGAGGTTGACCAGCCGCACAACAATAGGACAGTTCAGATGGGCCCAACCACAATTACCACCTCGAAGCCTCGAGACACTGCCATCCTGAAATCAAACCAGCTGACATGCCGAACAAGGCCTTCCAAGACCCTTGATGAGACAACACCGGCAAATATCCATCAACAAGCCTAAAACCAACACTTCTGAGGCACAAACACGTGAGGAAACGTATGTACCCACATTCCAGAAAATAAGTTCGACATGCTGAAGAAGACGTCGCCAATCGTTACATCGGCTGGGGACAAAGTATATTCCGTCGCAAATCGAAGGGAGGGCGGAACAAGGTCGACGTTGAGGTTGTAAATAGGAGTCGAACGCAAGCTCCTGGAATCAAGTGGGTTAGTCTCTCACACCGAGCTAGGGCCTTTTGGGCTAGTGGCTTGGCCCTTGTTGGGCGAAAACCATCACTCAGTCAATTCTTATGCTTCTCTATCAATTAAACCAAGACAAGTCCCTTTTTTATTTAAAACATAGAACATTGAATCTAACGTTGTGACCAAACGCTGGATATATATCGGTGCAGACCTCAGATTGACTGGGGCATTCTACCCGGCTAAGCCAAATGATACTCGAAATTCATCGGTGTTGGGCAAAGCATACTACCAGACAACAGGTGAGCAATCCTAAGCAGTGTTAAAGAGTTAATTCCTCTGTAAATCCGGACCTCGAAACTTTACGGGTTTATGAAGCATATGCTACCTATTCGGGATGAGGCTCTGCTGCCGCTGCTCTATCCAAGACCCCCTGATTTTCAAGGCCGCTTTAACAGTCGCGTGGAACAGCATTCAATAATTCCATCTCTCGAACATTTGCACCATCCGCGCCAACCCACCACCCTCACTTCAGCACAATGGCCTCTTCTGAAGACGACGTGGTTAACAGCGAGCCTGAGCTTGAAGATGATCTATTCGGCGACGACGATGGTGAAGGCGACGAGCCCGCGGCGCCAAAGCCTCGCGAATTGAGCGACGAAGAACTCGACTCCGGAGACGACGAGGGCAGAGCTGATAGAGCGGAGAAGGATGAGGGTGGTTACAAGGCGCAATACGATAAGGAACAGCTCCGTATCGAAGAGAAAACTCTATGGAGGCATCCTCTTCCCAAACCGCTCGATGGAGAGGTAAACAACTCGTCCTAGATCCCAAGATCATACTGACAAATTCCAAGTTCAATACTTTACGGCTACCTAAATTCCTTGGAATAGAGCCCCGCGCCTACGTTCCCGAAAATTTCACGATACCTACAACCGATCATCATTCAGACATACCTTCTGATAATTTCTCTGCCAATGCCACATCGGCATCCACCATGCGTTATCGCAAGAACCCAGCCACGGACAAGCTTGAGAGCAACACAGTCGTTTATAGATGGAGCGACGGCAGTACCACGCTTGGAGTGGGGGATCAGCACTACGAATTGCAGACGAAGCCTATGGCTCCCCACCGAGATACCAAACCATATCAAGAAGTGATGGATTCACATTCATACGTAGCTTCACCCTCTGTCTCTGCTCAGGTTCTGGTACTATTTGGCCACATGACGAATCAATACACTGTCAGGCCGAACAAAGATATTCAAGACGACGCTTTAGAGAAGTTACAGAAGAGTTTGGCTGCTGCCGCTCGAGGTGGCCACAAAGGCGAAGAGAAGAACGGACCAGAACTCATCACCAATACCCAGGATCCCGAGTTGCAGAAGAAACAGGCTGAGATGGCAGAAAAAGAACGGATGAGAGCGCAGCGCAGACGCGAAACCGCAGCGGAGAAAGCTTCAGCTTCGGGTCGTGGTCGCATCGGTGGTCTGACCGTGGATGATCTAGAAGGTCGTAGTGGAAGAAGAGCTCCAGCTGGTCGCAAATCTGGAGGTGTCAAGAGGCCAAGACGCCGCCCAGACTACGATTCAGACGACGATCTTCCGCGCGGTCGCGGCAGAGAGGACGAGTACGATAAGGAAGACGATTTCTTGGCTGATAGCGACGAGGAGCTTGAGGATGGGCCGGAGGGTGACGATGATGAAGAAGAAGAGTTACCTGAAGAAAGCGATAGGGATGAGCCGCTCAAAAAGAAACAAAAGCCATCGAGGGTGGAGGAGGTGAGCGATGCTGACGCGGATGCTGAAGCGGATCTGGACGATGAGGATGCTCCTGCACCTCCAGTTGCATCTGAAGCCCCGGCAGGGAGAGGCAGGAAGCGAAATGTTATTGAGGACGATGAGGATGACGAATGATTTAGCACCTAGGAATGGGAAGTTTCTAGTGACTACGGGGTCTATATTTTCAAACCTTCAGACCTCTCTATGGGAGATACTACTGCAGATAATGGACAATGGATAAGTGTAGGATTAGTGTAAACAGGAAAGGCACGAAGCGCAGGCAGCTGGAGGAATGGCTGGCTACATAGGAAATCTAAAAGCATTCAGGGATGCATATGACAACATAAGACGTGAAAACCTTGAACTTTCACGGCCAATATCCATCCAAAAAGGTCTCTTATATACGAATAATTTATATTTTGAAATTCTCACAGCTTTCTAAGAATTGTTCCAGATCGCCCCTCCTGTATATTATTTGACCCCTGCCACCTTGAAAATCCGGGGAAGTTCAAGCTTGCGTCACATGTCAGCGCTTTGCTACTTTCCCACCTACTTCCATTACACAACTCAGCTTGAGATATGAAGCCCCGACCTGCAAACAAACATGGGTTATAGTCCATTGACGGTGTGTTGTATATATATGGCTTGTTCGCGATGGCGGGATTCCTAACCGCCGTCTGGGCTATGCTCATTGACGTGCTCTTTTTCTGGCACCGGGTATGCTGGGCCCCTCTCACCTGCAATCTCACGAGCTTATCTGTTGAATAGAAGTTCCTCCGGTGGCTAACGAGGAAGAAGCCTGCCCAGGTGTGGTTTGATATCCTCCGCGATGCAAAGACGTACGATGAATGGGAGGAGGCGGCGTTTCAACTTGATGTGCTGCTGGGGAACGACTTATGGTATTCCTGAAAGCTACAATACCAATAGCAAATTGCTAATCTATTTTACTACAGGCGTCAGAACCCCACTTCGAAATACTACGATTTCAGACTCATCCACGAACGGCTCCAATCGATAATCCTCGCCCGCGAAGAGGGAGACGTGCTACAACTAGTCAACCTGCTGCGGTCTGGCCTGGTTCGGAATTTGGGCAACATATCGACTACGCGACTGTTCAATCGAGCTTTCGCCGGCACGAAACTGTTGATCGAGGACTACATCACGCAAGTGGCACAAGCTATTGCGGATGTTACGAAGCTGCCAACAACCCCCGGGGCGGATGGCAATGGTGCAGTTCCAGGATTCAGCAGCCAGGCGAAGCTGGATCTGTTGCATGATACAAGGCAGGCGTTTGGAAGGAGCACGCTTGTGCTTCAGGGTGGTTCAATATTTGGGCTGTGTCATCTTGGAGTGGTGAAAGCGCTGTTCTCAAGGGGGCTTTTGCCGAGGATCATTACGGGAACTGCTACTGGGGCACTGATTGCGGCTTTAGTTGGCATACATACAGAGGACGAATTGCCGAAGTTTCTGAATGGGGAGAGTATTGATCTCTCTGCCTTCGCCGGCAAAAGCCGCGTCGCCCAAGAAACCGGGCACGCGTCTCCTGGACCCTTAAGTGGATGGTGGGGTACTCTGAGTAGGAGAGTAGGCAGATTTTGGAGGGACGGATACTTCTTAGACGTGACTGTTCTGGAGGCTTGTGTTCGAGATAACGTCGGTGATCTGACATTTGAGGAGGCTTACAATCGGACGAAACGGGTTCTTAACATCACAGTTGCGACGAATGGGAGAAGCGGGGTGCCAAATCTTCTGAACTACCTCACCGCTCCGAATGTTGTATGTTGTTTCGCTGGGCAAAAAGGAAGCATAGCTAAACGTTTTTACAGTTGATCTGGTCTGCTGCCATAGCATCAAATGCATCAACTCCATCACTCTACGGCCGTTCAATCACCCTGAAATGTAAAGACGCTTCAGGTGTCATCGTTCCTTGGTCCGCAGCTTCTGATACCACTTTCCGGCCTTGGACTCATGCTTCATATACGGACCGAGACTCGCCACTATCGAGAATCGCCGAACTATTCAACGTTAACCACTTCATCGTCTCCCAAGCACGACCATATCTTGTCCCATTCCTCCAAAGCGATATGCATGGACCATCACCCTTCTACACTCGAGGCGGACGAACATCCTTGACAGGTGGTGTTCTCAGACTATTCACAATGGAGCTCCACCATCGCCTACAGCAGCTCGACAGCCTCGGCCTCCTTCCTCTGTCCATCAGGCGATTTTTAGTAGACGAGCACATTCCGGCGGCATCTGTCACTCTTGTCCCCGAGCTCTCGGTGGGCGACTTCGTGCGCTTGCTTGAAACTCCTACTCAAGCGAGTCTGGATTACTGGATTTTGAGAGGAGAACGGAGTGTATGGCCCGCTGTTGGAGCCTTGAAGGTCAGATGTGCCGTTGAGACTGAGCTCGATCGTGGGTATCAGATTGTGAGGAGGAGGAAAGCGGGAGGTCTGAGGAGAAGAGGCAGTGCTGTTGACAAGAACTCGTTGAGCCTCGGTGCGATAGGGGCTTAAGTCAAAATTTGAATCAACCCCTGCCAATCAACCAACATTACCCCGCCGTAACGCTGCATAGGCAACGTCTAAGGCTCACTTCTGTCTAGCCATTTTGTTTAATGGTCTCACAGCAAGCATGGAATCTAGATAGCTGAGTCACGTTTTCACTACTGAATCCTTGAAGGCAAGACACATTTGAATCCTTTGGCCATCATGCCAAACCTCCACCAACCGATCTCGTTCAGAAAGCTCCCGCAAGAGCTACAACTCCAGATCTGGACACATTTTCTCGAACCTTCTTTTTGCTGTGCCCCGCATTGTTCGCGTAAATTACAACGAAGACACCAAGCGTTTCTCCTATTCCTCTGCCATACCGGCTATCCTACAAGTCTGCCAGCTTTCCCGCTTCATTGGCCTCCAGTTCTACAAAAACCTACTTCCTCACTCGAATCGTCCCGTCTACTTCAATTCTGAGGTTGATTTCCTCCATTGTAGAATGCCCGTCAGTGGCAGGGGCTTTGAGCGAGGGGTTCGAGAACGGGTAGCCTTGCCTTCCTATGCATTCATCGATTCCAGCGCCGATCTATCTGATATCCGACACCTTGTACTCGAGAGCAAGTTATGGTGCCCCTTTTATGAAAAGGGCCACTACGATCCCCTAGTACTGCTGCGGGAATTCAGAGGCATCGGGGAGATATTCCTTGTTGTTCCTTCATTTGAAGAATGGTTTGAGAACCAGACATTGAACCGTGGGCAATTCGTTAGGGGCCCGGGAGACTCTGAATTTGCACTCGACATCTTGCCCTATGCTTCGGACATCGAAAGCTATGCTGAGGCCCCTATATCTGCGGTGCCAGGATTTCGAGAGTGTGGACGCGAGAATGGCCCGGCTAGTCGGATGCTTCAGTTATGTGTTTGTTTTGGTTGGAGAGACTATAAGTTGCATGGATCGAGTCCACCTGCTCTTAGACGAGAACGTTACTATGAATACTGGCAGTCACGAGCGGTGCCCAGAGTGAGCGAGATCAGGCGGTAGAGAGATGGAGTGGCTCTGTGTCTCCAATACCGTAAGGTTTATTGCAAAGGTCGTTGGCTCCTACACCTGTGTTTCTTGATACTGCTTTAAGGCGATCTGTGTGCAAGTCAAATGATTTACAAGCTTTCGGTCTATCAACATGTCAGATCAGATTGTGTTGCACATCAAGTGGGCGATTGGAAGACAAGCAAATAGAGGTATAGAATCATTTTGCACCACTCAAACTTGACCTAGAATTCAAAGACTTGTTGCCTACTACTACGCATCCTTTGGAGCTGGCAATGGTCTTCTGCTGCATATGCTATACAACATCCATTGCAACAGTCATCGTTCATCATTGCCGCAGGTAAGATTCCCAGCCTAGAAATTTTCAGTAGCCGAGGAAGAAAGCCCACCATTGTCATTTTCACCTGGAATATTGTTGTACGGCTTCGTTGCTGGCCGGGACGACGAAGCTGGCATTCCAACCTTACGTATATTTAGGTTGAGATTCGACTGCTTGCTCATGTCCTTACTTGACGTCTGGGCTGCACTCGTTGCCAGAGAAGAAGCGACTTGGAGCTGTGGCTGCAAAAGGTCATCTCCGACATCAAGAGCAACGGCGTCAAGTCTTGGCGTTTTGGATGCTTCGCCATCTGGAGATGGCTGAGAAACACCTTTCCGTTTATTCGAAGCGTCAGACCTCGTCTTGGGGCAAGATGTTCGGGGCCGAGGGACTTTCATCTCTTCTGGCTGCACAACCGCAGCTGGCTCAAGGAGACAACGCAGAGTGCTGACTATGAATCGTTCGGGCACAACGTATTCCTTTGCCCCTTGCTTCGCGTCTTCTGCTGCCCAAGCAGGAAGATCCAAGATTGTGGCAGGAGCGATTAGAGACGTTGCATTTGCAAGGCGAGGGGATTTCAGTTTGCGACTGGTTTTGGGGGGCAGCTTCAGCATAAACTTTTGGCTGTTCCGTTCCTGGTCGGGACTTCCCATCATTTCATTGATGAGAGTCCTCACTACTGACGTTTGAACGATCCACTTAACGTAGTCCTTGGCTTTGAATAAGAACTTCTCGATAAGAAGGCTCTTCAATACCTCTTCATCGATCTCTCGCGCCCAAGCATCTGGAAATGGATCCTTCAGCTTTTGGTCGCTTGAAACCAGCGGCGATCTGTAACTTTTAAGTTGCTCATAGTCTGGAAACTTTGATGGTATAGAGTCATCGCCTCCGATGCGTTTAAGTTGTGTTGTAAAATCTCTCCTCCATTGCGAAAGGTTGATATCGGTGGACTTGCAAAGAGATGCGCCTAGCCCTTCCACAGCAATCGCGAGGAATTGATCGTCCCCAATATAACCTGTTCGGGCATTATTTCTTATAGTCAGAAGTTCGTATAAAACAAGATTCGCTTCACACAGGCGTGGGTCGATTCCTCGTATTCTCTTACTGTCAAAGACTTTGAAATGGACCTTGCTCTTCCTACTTGGATCGGTTTCCTCGTAATGGAATGTAATCACGACCTCACATCCAAATACGAAGGCATTGCTGTCGTTTGTCCAGACGGCATCAACCAGGCCGAGTTTTTGCATGCGAGCACACTCTGCTTCAGCTTCCCCAGGTGCATCCCAGCAAGTAATCCCAAGTTTGGAGAGCAATTCTCTCAGCAGTACCGTTTGCTTGACTTCTTTCTCGAAGGGTTCTCGACCCGACTTATCCGGTCTGCCTGGTCCATCAAAGACAAAAACAATTTGTATTCCATGGTGCAAAGCGTTCGAGAGGGTATATAGAATGTTCTTCTCCAACGGGTTCGCGTCTGGGAATCCTAGTGCAGTTAAACTGGTCAGCCTCGCACCTGATAGCTCTGCAAATAGGCGATGAATACTTGTCTTTACTTTCGTAACTTCCTCGGGAGTAATATTCTGATCTCTCCAATACGGCTCGTCCACAGCAATGCGCAGAGGTCGCTTTTCTCGTTCGATATATTCGGCGGCCAACTCAGCGATATTCTTAACTTCCCCGTATTCTTCCAGGATCCTCCAAAGCCTAGTGAAGGTCAGAGGTTAGAAACGGCAGTTGATCAGACTAACGTACCTTCCAACAAGCATGGTTCTAGAGCTAGTCGCGCCGCCGGTAGGTCTTTGAGCCGGATAATGGAGGCGATGTGGAGTTGAACCCAGGAACCATGCGCCAGCGGATCCAATGACGATTGCTGCGCCACAGCACTCGCCACATCGCGGGGCACATAAAGTGTCAGGCTCCTGGCTCTTTCCCTACACCTTATCCTCAAATCAATATCAAAACTCCATATCAGGTCCTCTGATCCCTTAAAATCACCAGAATGCCAATGGCAGCAGGCTCCGGCGAAAAGCCGTCAAACTCAAGCATCAAACCCAACACAACTACGGAGTTCGCCACTCAAACATCAACCAACACGACTTCGCATACGAAGACCGAGGCCGAGGAAGCGGCAG
Organism: Lachnellula suecica; assembly: GCA_007825345.1. Taxonomy (NCBI): domain Eukaryota; kingdom Fungi; phylum Ascomycota; class Leotiomycetes; order Helotiales; family Lachnaceae; genus Lachnellula; species Lachnellula suecica. Next base: position 10,569 of record QGMK01000782.1, read on the forward strand.
ATAGGTTATACGAAGAGAGGATCGAAGAGGAATATGCCAAACGAGAGGGCGGCGCATAAAAAGACAAATGGTGGTCTGAGGGTACACTTGTATATATCGTGTGATGGAAAGGATGGAGTTGCTGGCGTTGGTAAGACACCAGGGAGAATCATTGCGGTACGCTTGATACCTCTCCGTCTTAGGATTTGATATGAATATAAGTACTAGACTCTTGTTACAATGCCACTCGGTGATGTGCATAGTGATACCCGGCAAACAAAGTAGAGACGATATTGTAATCAGGGGGAGAACTTCATGGCGAGCTTTGCCTGCCAAGCTTCCAACTGCCATGGCTGGAATAAACTTGTATTGCTGATCAGCCATCAGACTACTAATTCATGCATGACAAGCCTTGTCCTATCCGCTTAGGTTGCCCGCTGGCAGAAACGCCACTGTGACAGCTTTCTTGCACTTCCAAATTGTCGGTATGCCGAGAAGAGTATCTCTTGACGCTGCTAAATACCTAGGTAGGATCAATTTTCAAGGGTGAACTTTGATCTTGATTGTTAATAGATTTGAAGGTCCATTAGATACCACTTACAGAGGATTCGCAGGACGATGTGAAAACCTAGCATCTCGGTTGAAGTGAGACAAAATTAGCGTGTACTGGACGCATCCTGTTTCCCAAACTGGACACCTAGGTAACCCATCGATACTAGGACATTATCCAGGTAAGTATAAATCTCCTTGATGTTGTAGCATCTTTATAAAAAGTAATATGAACATGGCAGCTCCAAGCAAATCGCTAAGATCGCCTTCGACGAAATTCGGGGTTGTGGATCCCATTGCAACGCCGGTCTACCCCACAAATGGTCTCTGGACCAACCTCACCACTACAACCATCTCCGCACCCATATACGCAGTTCTCGGAGCTAGTCTTGACGTCTCAACTCGGCCAAAATGGAATACATTCGTGCCTCGCGTCGATATCTCCGGAATCCCCTTCGTTAAGACTTGACGCTGGAATGCTCACCAATTTCCACAACAAATAGGATAATGATCCAAAACTGTCTATCAGCGAACACACCATCGTCTCGATTGATAAAAATAGACAAAGAAGGTCGGCAAGGCTGGTCGATTGTATGGAAAACGGTCGGCATGCCACGAGGAGACTGGGTTCTGCGGGTGGAGAGAGTGCAAGAAATGGTAGAGGTGAAGTCGGATGATGGGACTGCTGAGACACAATAACGGACTTGGGGTACCTTCGGCGGTCCGGCGGCTTATCTACTACAGTGAATTGGCACCAGGGATGATATTGTAGCAAGGTTTGAAGATTGGGCGAACGATTTAAAGGCGTACGTTGAGGGGCAAGAATCGACATAGGGGGTCCGTTGTTTCAAGGTTTGTGGGTCCCGATTTGATTTTTGTACGCCTTGTGTCGTGCGATTGCATTTACATTCACCATTTCAATTTTCCAGTCTGAGGAATGTCTCAAATGAATACGACGATTCTAGTCATGTTTCGTTCACAGATTGAACACACCCTACCCTTTTACATCAGAAAATCCTGGAGAACAAGTCTAGCCTCTCTTTCTCTGTCTTTTCCCCAAATTGTTTTACTTCCAGCTTCTTGAAGTCGCAATACATATTCAAAAACTCCACTCCAAGGTCATTCAACTTATGACCCTGTAGGGAAGACTTGAGAGCGTCGACAGATTCTGCAAGAGACGAGGGAAGTTTTGTGTCCCAACCCAACTCAGCAACTTCCTCTGGAGTCATTGCTGCAATCAAGCCTGTAGAAGCTAAGTAAGCGATCGAAGTCTCGAAGATGGCGGAAAGAGGGTCTTACTTGGGGGATCCTTCCACCGCAGCTTCTTTTGTTCCTTTACACCTGCGCAGCCAGCAGTAATCCATGCTGCGAGGGCATAATACATATTTGCCATCTGATCGGCACATCGAATTTCCCAATATCCTATCCTCCCCGAGATCTTTCGTATCGAAATATCTTTATCCTCGGTTCCCCACCCAACCCAAGTCCCAACAGTGCCTCGGTGTCCCCCAAGGCGGTGGTAGCTGTCGACGTTTGGCATGCTGAATGCACATGGAGCTGGTAGTTTATCGAGAACACCTGCCAGAAAGCTGTCTGCAACCATTTGGGTAGCATTGTCTATGGAGAAATGTGTATGCCCACCGACTAGTATCAGGGAAGGACTCAACACAGGCTTAGGAAAGAAAGTTGCATTGAAGCCATGCTTTAGAGCAATCGTTTTTATTGCTTCTTTGGAGTAGACAAGAGTATCAACAGCTTCGATAGGTCGAAGTGGCCCAGTTGGGATCTCGAACATACCGTGACCGATCTCGCCATGGAAATGTGTCGCTTTGATGCCGGCTCTCAACAGAGACTGGACGCATTCTTCCAACACCGCTAGTACTCTGTCGTCTCTCAGAGCTGCAGCTCCATAAAACTGATCAAACTGATGAACGGGCCGTGAATTCTCGCGATTCGTCTGGTCGGCTAGGTAGAACTCGAGTTCAAAGCCGACGAGAAAACGTAGCTGCAGGCTTTTCTGTGCTCGCTCCAGTGCATTTTGAAGGATAGAACGAGGATCTCGCTCCCATGCAGGAAAGTTGCGGCTTTGTTCTTTCACAAAACACATTACGCTGGCGTAGGTCTTCCCATTGCCAACATAAGTGCAGAGGCGAAGGCTCTCCCAATCAGGATACAACTCATCATAACCAGCTGGCTCAAATCTGGTAGTGTTGAAGCTGTCGTCAGGCAAAACTCCAAACGCGAGGCAGCTAACTTTGAGGGGCTTCTCTGCCAGGCTGAGAGCGTGGTGTTTGGTGACTATGATGAGTCTCACGATATTTCCAATGTCCAGCCACTGGTAGCGGAGATACTCGACATCGGGATTCGCTTCCAAGAACGTGGTGAGGGTTTCGGCCGATTTTTGAAGGGGCAACTCCATGTTCGAGGGTTTTGTTTTCCAGATTCTATAGTTGTGTATGTAGTTGGGAGACACAAACAATTTATGCTAGAATTCGGGCGATATCGGCTTTCGACAATAACTAAGTCCCGCGAGATTATATATCAGGATACATGAGTCTTGCCGTCGAGAAGCTGGCCTCTCGCAACCTTTATATATGATTCTCGTGTCAGCACTTGCTTGGATTTGCTGATATTATTGGATTTACCCCGCTTCGCGAAAATGACCATTACAGCAATCTGATGCTTTATAGATCACCCTGAGACTTTTTTTACGTCGCTGACCCGAGAATTACATCAAATCCAAGACAGATCATGAAAGTTGGTACAACCGCGCCGTGGATTTTAAAAGACGCTTCTTTGTGGCGGTAGGCAGTGAGGAGAAGACGATGCTTCTGCAACCCGTCACTACAATGAGTGTTATGCTAGAAGCTCCGTACGAGATTTAAAGAATCATGAAAAGAGGCACCACTCGTTGTTTGGAGAGAGGAACAACTGCTTATCAATTCCGTACTTCATAGTGAGAACTTGAATCAAGAGATGAAGCAATGCTTTGGAAGCCGGAAATTTCATCGTGCGGCCCACACTATAACGACGGCTCAAGAAGTTTCTTTGCAAAGTTCTTCTTCTCAGGCTCGCCGAAGAAAAGAGACCCGATCTCCATCGAAGCTCATTCGTTAGGTTGATCACGTGAAAAGCCATTAAGTTCCACAAAACTTGAACATTCGAGATCTAAATACTCCGGAAGAAAGCCACTCATCTATATTCGCAGATGATAAGTTCTTTCGGCTTATCCAAGGACGTAAAATGTTATTATGAAGTCTCGCTCACGTGGAGCTCCTGAGACATGGCAGCGGCTTGGCTTGAAAGGCCCGAACGCCTCAATCTCCAACCCTGTAAAGTCAAACAAGTTGTTCGCGGCCAAAGTCAACAAATTCCGCTCGGATTGTAGCTTTACGTTTGCTGGTGAGTCCTCAGATTCCCGATAGCAAGGCTTGGCTGTCTGGGTCATACTCCCCTTGCGTGCTGTGGTTATCCCCACTTCACTGCAGCAAACTCGCTCTTATCCAGGGACAACGTTATCATGGCGCGTTCCAGTGCTCCAGTCTGGCCCCTCTATATCGTGGCCAGCCTGCTGGTACAAGGTTCCAGATGTATGCATCCCTCACTAGCTGCCTACAGCCGGCGCAGCTGAAGAGTACAATGGTTGCATCTGTTCCTGCCTGCAGCCGTGTACCTCATTTTTGCTTTTTGGCTGTGCATCGAAGGATGTCAAGGACGTTCTAGAATGCTTCTCAACGGCCCCAGCTGATATCCGCATTCGAATACTTCATTGAGTCGTGCGACCCTATCTACAGCCAGTAGCAGTGTCTGAAAGTTGGACCCTGGGATTGGATATATTATCACTTGGCAGAGGACCCTTCGCCGCAATGGCACCGCATGGGGTCAATATGACCGGGGGGCAAGGGCTCTTCCGCTATCATCACGGGATGGCCGATAATCTGTTTATCGTAAGACAAATCCTCCCAGGCGTATAAACATGCCTTCCCCATGTTCCTAGAATTTGTATCTTTGTCTTTGCTTTCTTACGCAGAGCAAGGCTCCAACCGATTGATTCATCATGAAGTCCGACGATCACGTAGGTGTGTCTGAGGACAAGTCTGTCCCATTGTATTCTCACGAGAAGGACCATGGCATTCGAACATCCTCAGATGCTGAGATTGGTCATGGCTCGATTGTGGAAGGAGAAACCACGAAGAGAGGTCTCAAGGCTCGCCATGCTCAGATGATAGCCCTTGGTGGAACAATCGGTTAGTTGTGCGCCCAATTGATCCTAAAGAGCGAGGCTGACAATATGCTAGGCACCGGTCTGTTCGTGGGAAGTGGTGGAACACTCGCCAAGGGTGGACCGTTATTCATCCTTATGGCATATATTATTCTTAGTGTCTTGGTCCTCTTCGTCGTTACAGCCATCACCGAAGTCGCAGCCTATTTACCAGTTTCCGGTGGTACTATGAGTTATTATGGGCACAGAAATGTATCCAACTCTCTCGGTTTCGCTATGGGCTGGCTGTACTTCTACTCTCTCGGTATATTGGTTCCTTACGAGATCACAGCAGCTGGACTCGTTATCGACTATTGGGATTCCCCAGTCAACATCGCGGTCTGGATCACAATCTTCATTGTTGTCATTGTGGGACTAAATATCCTACCTGTCCAATACTATGGAGAGACTGAGTTCTGGTTTGCTTCGCTGAAGGTTTTCATGATGATTGGTCTTCTCATCCTGTCATTTATTCTTTTCTGGGGTGGCGGACGTAAGTAATTATCAGGCCCTATCCGACAGCCCGCATACTAACTCACCTTTTAGCAAAGCAAGATGGTATTCTTGGATTTCATTACTGGAAAGAACCAGGCGCGACCACTACTTTCTTGCGTCCTGGAAAGACGGGCCGTTTCATCGCTTTCGTGGAAGTGATTGTGCTTAGTGCTTTTCCATTTGTAAGGATCCTCATCAACCCTACACATAAGCATACAATGACTGACTATGATCTGTCAGACCTTCGCACCCGAATTGCTGGTTGTCACAGGAGGAGAAATGAAATCACCCCGCCGCAACCTCCCCAAAGCCGCCAAGCGCTACTTCTACCGCCTCGTATTCTTCTACATCGGCTCCGTCCTCGCAATCGGCATCATCTGCCCCTTCAACGACGCCCGCCTCACCGACGGCGGTGTCGGCGCCAAATCCTCCGCCTTCGTCGTTGGTATCGCTGATGCCGGTATCTCTGGCCTTGGATCCGTCATCAACGCAATCATCATTACGTCCGCCTGGTCTTCCGGCAACTCGTTCCTCTACATGTCCTCGCGCTCCCTGTACTCGCTCGCCGTCGCGGGCAACGCGCCCAAGATCTTCACCAGGTGCACCAAGCAAGGCGTGCCCTACATGGCCGTCGCGGCTGCCGCTCTGTTCTCGCCCTTAGCCTACCTAAACTGCGCCAGTAGTGGTTCTGTTGTTTTTGGCTGGTTCGTCAACCTCACCAACACGTCTGGCTTCATCTCCTGGATCTGTTGCTGCATTGTCTACATCCGCTTCCGCAAAGCGACCGCGATACAGGGCCTGGACAGGAGCGACATTCCCTATCGGTCCATCGTACAGCCGTTCGGTGCCTGGATCGCTATGGTCGCTTTCACGATCTTGACGCTGATTAACGGCTTCGATGTCTTTTTCCCTGGGCGCTTCAACGCGTCGAGCTTCCTGACGGCGTATGTGGGGATCCCTCTCTTCTTGTGTATTTACGGGGTGCATAAGGCGTTCCATTGGAAGGAGGATTGGGCCATTCCATCAAGGGAGGTGGATTTGCACACGGGTATCGATGTTGTGATTGCGAATGAGTCTCCCGAGGAGGTTGCCAATACGTTGGCGAAGAAGATGCATGGGTGGTTGACATAGATGTCTGCATGCATGGGTGTAGACTCTGCCTGTAATAGATAAGTAAGAGAAATGTAGCATTACATAACAAATTTCTGTTACTTTACGTTGTATTCATTCATTCTTGTCTACTTTCTATCTTAGATTTCTTTATTTTTGGAGGCATTACAACATCTCCGCATCCGAGCTCCATCAAAGTCTCCTGATATTGACTTACTCCGCAAGCACGATCCTCCACCAAACACACACACAAAACGGGTATAATCGCTCAAGCAACCTGAACACAAAAGCCAATTCGGATCGCCATCCTCACTGCGGCCTACACTTCGCATTCTCAAACCCCATCCTCAACTTCCCCACCCCCTTCTGAAACGGATCCTGTTCCCTCGCAAT
>QGMK01000783.1:0-17282 GCA_007825345.1 Lachnellula suecica
CCACCTTCCCCTCACTCTCCCAACTCCTCAACACCTTCGCCGTGAACTCCGCTTGGCCCTTCCAGCTCAGATCCGCCGTCCAGCGCTTAGCACCCGCTGTATTACAAGCAAGATCTAGATTGCCTTGGTAGATCAGCACGTCGATCTGCGAGGAGAGCAGGAAGACGACTTCGGGCTTGAGCGAGATTGGAATATCGGAGGTGAGCTGGAAGGCGCGCTCGATTTCTTCAGAGACGACGCTGAAGTTCTTGACAGCCGAGGGCACGGAGAGCGCGGAGAAGGAGCTGGGGAGGTTGAGGTAGTCTTGGATGAGGGCTGTGTTTGCGTAGCAGACGTCGTCGATGTCGCAAGGGGCCGTTACTATTTCGGAGTCAGGTAAATAGATGCTGGGTTTGGAGGGGGAGGGAGTTACTGTCAAACCGGTTCCGTCCCCCGGCATACGATTCCCCGTCGTAGTATTTTATCACGCCTTCCCAGCAAACGCTGGATGCTGCTTGGCAAATAGCAGGGTCCGGGTTCTCGTAGCAAGTCTGCGCGACGCTGAGGCAGCGCGGGAGGTTGGTGGCCATGATATCGCAGCGCGTCTCATTGAACACTGGCTCTTTGACCCCAGGATTCGTCGTACAGAGGGTTTCCCAGTACCCATAAGCCGTGTCCAGCGGCGAGACATAGCCATTGCCAATCGCCACTGATTTCAATGGTACTTGTGGTTGCTTTGGATGCAAAGCATTATAGCTCACAATCTGTGCTCCAAGAGCCGGTAGATAATGCCCCTGCGAATGTCAGTGATGTTCAAATATACCTGAGCAAGGAAACATACAGCATAACTCTCCCCCGTAATCACCAACGGCCCCTCCCCATGCTCCGGAAACACCTGACTAACAAACAACTGCAAAAACAAATGCATATCCGCCGCACTGGTGAACGAATCCCCCGGCAGCGGCTCGCCCTCATCGACATACGAGAAGCCAACGCCAGCAGGTTGGTCCACGAAAATCAGCGCCGTTTCTTTGTTCCAGCCATACGGATTGTAGTCGGTCCCATTGCCATGTTCGTTGATTAGACAGGGGCCGAGTTCTTGTAACATGCCTAGCATGCTGGAGCCCCCGGGTCCGCCGGTGAGCCAGAGTGCGAGCGGTTCGGATTCGCTGTCTGGGGCGGGGTTCTCGGCTTTGAAGTACCAGAAGAATAGGTGCTTGTGTCCGACATCTAGCCAGCCGGTATATTGGTCTACGGGTGTATTGCATAGAGTGGCATTTTGACGCTTGATGCGTATGGAATGATCAGGTGAGACGTTGCTTTGGTAGACGCTGAAGGTGGAGATGGGCTGGTCTTCAGTCAATGGGATTTGGGTTGTTGAGGCGAGGACTGGGCTTAGAAAAGCTGAGAGCCAGAGTAAGAGCTTCATTTCGATGTATGAATCTGCAAAAGAATGAACGTTGAAGCTCTATTCACAACAAAAGTTTTGAGTTATGTTGCTTGAGGGTACCGTTAGGCTAAGGAGCTACCCCGCCACCTGCATCGGGAAGGTGGTGCTGCATGTCAGCAATCAATTCCAGGCTCCAACAGTGATAGCTGTACATTACGGAGAAGCCACTCGTTGAGGGTCGTACAGCTGTAGTATCAAAATATTGTTTCTTGGAAGTTTGATGGTTCGTAAGCTAGAAAGTCGGTCAGACAGTTCTCGGGGACGGCCCGAGAGGTCCAGCGCTAATGCTCACTAACTTTCAGGGGTACTCGCTAATTTCAGGCACCTACAACGCCATATGTATAATCTCATGCGCGGCGTCGTCAGCTTGTAAATAAAGTAAGCAACGGCAACAATTGGGCCGACTTAGAAATGATAGAGTCAAACATAAAAGTGACATCAGTAGAGAGAACCAGTCTGCCGGACTCTACTCTTCTGCTAAGCGACAGAAAAAGGGGTTGATTCAAGGACCACGTGAGGAAGGCACTATGCACAGATTGAGTGTTGTACAAGATGGCATTGTGTTGTAAGAATATCTCCATGTAGAACCAAAAACTTCCTCCTCGAAACTCCATGCTTTTCAAAAAAACTCCTTCGACCCACCAAAGCGATGATAATGATAATATGCCGCGACAATCCAACCCCAATATCTGTAGGCAACGAGAATTGAACCCAGGAGCCCTTCCTAAACTCTCTTAAACTTCAAGTACTTAATAGCAATCTCCTTGAACCCCGGCTGCGACGCCGCCCAAGCGTAGCCCTCGTTAATATCCAGCACCATAGGATTTAGCCCGCGGGTGCGATTCGTCCATGCCACCGAGACCTCCTTAATCGTGAACCTCGAGTAAGTCTCCATCCGCGAGTCCCCATTGAGAAGAAATCCACATTTTTCCAGCTCCGGGAAGGCAGCTCGCAAGTCAAACCAGAACCGGCTGCCGTCCTCAGAAGCAGGAGTGTTCGATAGGCCCCAGTTGATGTTCTTAACACCCACCACCATCTTCTTCACCTTTTCGAACTGTAATGATCGTACACTCTGCTGCAAGCCGGTAAGAACGTTAGAGAAGCCGAAGTCATCGGAGTCCCGGAACGGCGCGAAGAAGTGCTCGAGGTGGTTGAGATGAATGGTGTCATTTTCATAGTTGATGAAGAACGCATATTCTCGCAGTGGCAGGTCGTCCCAATGACGACTGGCTATATCTCCCATTATCATCATGGAATCTTGTGTTTGGTAGTCTGAAACGGTACAGCGGGTGTAGCGTCGAAGAGCTTCCCCGCGGGACTCTTGGCTGCAGTGGAAGATAGCGGGGACTTTGTTGCCACAGATCTTTGGGCGGAGGCAGACGTATTTCGGCTCGATGTCTTCGAGATCGTGGCCCCAGATCTTGGCTCGGAGCTCGAATGGGAGGTCGGGGAAGAGTGTGAATTCCGTCAATGCTAGAAATGGTCAGCTCTGGATGAACCTTGAAACCCCCAGCTGGCAGTTTTCTTACCTTGACCATCATTCTGATGTGTAGTAAGAGTGGCTTTGGAACCCGTGGTAAACCTCTGAAGCCTGTTGATCCTCGCAGAAACGTTGATTACTAAGTCAGTCAGCAGCATTCACTACGAAGGAGTACTGAGGGGTGATCTTACATGGAACGCAAGCTGCTGCGCTTGGTTGTAGACAAAGTAATTGATCGACTCGGGTTTTGAATGATGTTCTATCCATGTTGGGTATTTCTAGATGTTCTGGGGATACGGAGTAGATAATTGGTGAGTCGATGTTTGGAGAGGGAAGAGTTAGAGAGCGAGAGGCGAAAGAGTGGAGATTTAGCCAGGCGAGAGTTGAGGTTGAGAAGATAAGTTAGAGGTGAGTCACCTGCAAGGTCGAGGACCAATTGTGTGTGAATCAATCATTGAATGCTGCTGTCAACTTAGAGGTGGCGCTGCTGTTCATACATGCCAATAATGAATGTCTACTTGCGGGAGTTAATTAGGAGTTCACTTCTGCTAGGTTCTCGGATTTATCTCACATCCTGGTATGAAATATCAAATTTCCGTCAACTACTCTCTGATTGAGCTTGAACGTATATTGATAAGAAAATAAGCCGTGCGAAAAAAAGTTTGGATAATAGTCTGTGCTCTTCCCTAATAACTTTGCGGCCTATTGGATTCCATAATGAAATGTCCTGATGGAACGGAAAACGGATCAACGACGTCACAAAGGGGTATATTTCGAAAGGGTAGAAATCTAGAGAGTGTAGCTGAAGTCTAACCCAATACTTTCAAGAGTCGGAGGGATTAGAATGTCCCTTTGATATTTTGCTCTTTCATCCAACTCTCACTGTGTGCTCCGTGCCAGAGGCTTCCTGGAATGTGGGTCCAAAACAGCATTGAAGTATCTATCACAGGAGATCCGCGTCAGTGTTCGAAGCTGAGAGGTAGGCACGAACCCAATAAACATAACCATCCGAAAGTCCACGTGAGCAATCACCTCCGTACTTGACTCTGACGCTTGGCTTGCATCAGCAATTTTTGTTTGGCGTATCTCGATTTCATTTTATCAGCCATCCGTTTCATTCCAATTGAATCGCTCCTAGATAATCTACTCAACCATTCGCCTTGATAACAGTTGAGATAAAGTATGTCAAGATTGAAGTCAAAGATTCCATCCGGCCGGTTTTTATGCATCAAGCTATTTGCGTAACGGGTGTACCACTTCATAGTCACTTCTCGGGCCTCTCTGTTGACATGAATAAGGCTTGAAAGAGAGCGAGGTGCGCTCCCATCTAACTCGAGATAGCGACATTTTGCACAGAACGGATCGTCGTAATCAGGGATAGCATGATGCCAAATTTGAATACGGAGCTCCGGCGGAAGTCGCGGGAACTGCGTGAATGTCGTTAGAGACGTTGCTTGCTGGGCATCTGAAGGCGATGAGGGATGTGGTGCATTGCTCCTTGACGCGTTTACTTTCGACTTAGACGCCGACATTGTGGGATCTCCTACAGAGCATTAGCATATCCCAACACGGAGTTTGGGCCATCAAACCTTAGTGTGAATTTGTCAGTAGTCGTTGGGAGAAGAAGAAGAGAAGAGCGGTTCTCAAGCGTGCTGAACAGGGGATATATAGGGACTCGCCTATCAAAGGGGAAGGAGCGAGACACGCGCCACTGTGCAAGGCAGGAGATTTCTGGCAACGAAAAGAATTTAAATGAACTGTAGCTCCGGAAACAACGACTGGGCCTCGCGAAAATCTGGGTTTGCCCCTTTCATATGTTCTAGTCTTCAAAGGAGGGATCATAATATCTACTAGCTTTCGGCAAGTCGTCGGACATCATCAGAATATAGTTCAGAACATTTTGATGACTTGAGGTCGACGGTCGTAATTGAAGCTGGGACAGAGAAAATCGACAGAGTGATTGAACATATATGTCATCCCTTCAAGAGGGCCACTGACACAGCATACGCGTACGTATTGCTTCAAGCCCTCTGCTCGAGCTTCTGCATTCAAATGAAATAATTCCGGGGTTGGCCTATCACTTTTCAATGGATGCGGAGCGCGATATCGGGAAATCCATCGCGGTCCGATCTCTGAGATGGTATGCTGCCATATCTGCACCCGAAGCTCGCATGGGAGGCTGGCAAATTTGGTAAAGGTTCTGGCCGAGACTGGTGAGCTGGCATCCGAAGAAGAAGGTTGAGCTGCAACTTTCCCTGGCTTGTGGAAGTCAAAGCCTTGTGCTGACATCGTGGATTGGTACACGGTGGTGGAACTTTCTCCCGGTCGCGGAACAGGTACTGCTACTCAGAATGGCTCGCCGTGGTTCGTACAGATGGGTCCGGTGAAGAGCTGGGCAGCGATACGAAACATTTCAACCATATATAGGCTTCCCCTCAATGTAAAAGGATCGAGTAAGAAAATAGAACTAATAGGAAGAGGAGAATCCAGAAGTTGCTTGTTGTGACAATTCAGAACTTCACGGAACACTTCAAGGTGAGGAATCCGCAGGAGGTTACTACGCAATACGAAGTCCCTCCTGAGACCAATTGGTTGAAATACAACTTCGACTTGGGAAATGCAGTGAGACACTCAGATGCTCCATCGGTCCAAATTCTACTGCGGATGCCTCAAGGTACCTCTAGAGAGTTACCCCGCCTGCTCGATTGCCCCAAACATAACAAATCGATTCAAAATACCTTCTCAGTGGATGATCGTTGAGCCCAATCTATTATTTTTAGATCAACTAATTTAGGGAAAACCTGCTTTGTCTTCGCCTCAAGCTCTTCATACGTCTTAGGAGCAGGACCCGGCCCGGGCCAAATCGATAAGTCCTCCGCATCAATCATCAATTTCTGCACCAGCTCAAGCTGCACATGTTCACCTTTCAAGCCATCTATTGCAGCCAGGAAGTTTGTCAATAACTGTTCAAGGCGGGGAGCATAGGGTTTAAGGCTGCGCTTGATGTGCAACGTGTCGATGTCGTAGTTAATGAAGCAAACCCGGTTGATACCGCTGCATTCGCAGAGGTCATACTGTTTCAGAGCTTCTTCGCGTGACTGATGGCATGCTTGGAAAAGACCAGGGATACTATTTCGGGATGGGTTGCCTGTGATGGCGACTGTTCTGGGCCCGATGCTTTGGATTGCGGAATTCCAGATTAGGATTCGGAGTTCAGAGGGAAGTTCCCCAAACCGGTGGAAGCCACGAGGAGTGCTGGGTGTCATTTGTGGAATTGTGGAGCAATAGTACACGTTCAACGGGGTTGATGTCTGAATATTTATGGAAAGATAATGTTTAGCTAGAAGAGTCAAGGGGTCTGATTGCTGAACAGCGCCAACTGGTGCAAAATGAGCCATTTGATATAACAAAATTCAGTCAGAGGCACTTGCCAAACCATAACGAGTGTTTGATAATGAAAAGTTCGGTATATGTCTCGTACTAGGTAGCAAGTCCCGACTCATCCTCTTTTGAGGTCTCATTTACGACATGACACCCGAGTTCATGACAGTCTATGAATGCAAACAAATCGAAAGACGCAAACATAGCAACCAAAGCCTGAAAAATGAATTCTGCCTGAACGAGAGATCTAGAGGCCACTCAGCCTAAAGAACACGAAGGATGCGTAGAGAAGTACGAGGACAGCACGTCTAAACAATGGAACAGCACGCAAGCCTATAAAATCGGGGCTCCCCGAAGCGCACTCTCCCCAAACGCCGTCGGGCAAGTGTCCGCGGCTTCCCTCGGCCGTCGGTGAGGCTAAAGGCCCTATTCATAGCCAATTCGTGACACCTCTTCAAGCCTCCCAGGCCCAGCGCACGAAAATTTTCCAAGAATCGAGTAATAGAGACACTCCTGGGGCCAATCGGAAAAATTCCTGCGCTCGTGCGCCAAAAGGATTGCGACTAGGATACGAGCGCTAGATCGCTTGGAACAACATCGCGTATTAAAGTTTTCAACTTGCGTGCGATGGTGGGGCAGGGGCGAAGGCTTGTCGAGGCATTTGCGTGAGGAGTGGATCTTTTCGAATAATCATCGAGTAATGTTTAATTCAGGGAGGGAAACGTGCTGGAAGTCGAGACGGAATTGGCACAGGTCTGGAACGGGATCAATGTTTTCTTCGATGCCCCGGTGGAGCAGGGTGGTGTTTCGAGCTGGTGAAGAGCCTGTGAGAATTAGGTAATGGCAATGAAGTCCCAGGGAAAGTGAGGCGCGTTGCTGCCATGTTGTGAGAAGCTTGCCAAAGCACGCGAATGTTGATGATGTTTTCCAAATTGCGCGCCCGAGAGGAACGAGTAAGAAGATTCTATTACTTCATCGAAGTCACACAAAAGCGTCTTTCGCCCGAACACCGAAATCCGTGCGCCCTGCGCGAATTCGAGCTTTAAATTCGTGATGCGAAAGACGTCAACAAACGGCCTGCTCCGAGGAGATGTCAAGTCGGATATCAAAAGCCTCAAGGCGTTTTGCGGGGTACCGTTAATCCGGTCTATTGAAATCGTGGTGGCTGCTTCCCCGCATTTTGAACATCGTGGCATTGATGAATAGCAGCTCGTGAGTCACGGCTGAGATACTTCTCAGGAACTCACTTGTTGAAGTGTTGTTTGCAACATACGAGATACAAAAGATATTGTCATGAACATGCAGGCCTTGCCGACTTCGGAGGTGAAGTGAGCGTGAACGAAAAGCTGGGGGAGGAAAAATGCTAGTAAGCCAGGATGCCACAGGGCTCGGGAGTTCAACAGCGAAAATAGCTTGTTAAATTTCAATGCCCTCGTGCTGCGAGCCCCTAAGCACAACATTCAGATCTTGCTGCAACAAACCATGGGGTAACCTTCAAATGTACTATATGACGCATTTGGGAGATCCGAGTTTTTGCTTCAGGAGAATTCTCAGAAATGATTTTCCGGCAGATTTGGTATATGCCCGCAATGCCACCGTAATTTATCCTTTGTGTAACAGGTGGTTCTTCTATCAGAGGGAATCTTACGATGAGATCTACATTTGCATACAGTACAGTAATATGAGCTGAGAAGAGCCACAGTGGGCTTTAAGACGATCTCCAACCAAGGAATGTTGGCCTGCCGTAGCGGTGAGTGCAGGTACCTTGACGGCGAAGATCCAAACTGGGGCCTTGTAAATCCAGATGCAGCCTTGTTCAGCCTCCACAATTCGGCACGCGTCTTCCAGAATGTGCACAGGGCTCAAATGAGGACTACTCGAGAGTGTGAGCTTTCAGCAGAGCGGCAGAGAGACAACGTGTCTGTTGGCTGGATTTTGTGGTTGAGTTGTGGAAACAGTATATCCTCTCAGGGTTCAGGAAGTCCCATCGCTGGGCGCTTCTTTGTAGCTGGGTGTATCTATACTATGGCTCATCGTACTGTATGGCGCATGTGAGATTGGCTGGTGTTGGTGTGTCCTCTTCCATGCCGCAGCTGAGGGGCATTCTAAAGCACCACTCGGGCGCCTGTGCCTGAACTCATGACTCCAGTGGTACGGTGTTAGTAAGAATAACAGGGATCTTTAGCACTTCTCGTCGAACATCTGACCAGAACCTTTCCTCCCCTGGTTTGATGACATGACATCCACAATCCAAGCTCAGCCTGGCTCTGCGGGCCAAAGAGCAGAATGAGTCGATTATTCTATTGATGACGGGCCAGCTTAGCCAGCGCTTGGTGGCCCCTTTGACAGGCAAATATCTGCAGGCACAAATATATAATGCCGTTCCCCCGCAATCGCTGAATGCGCTCCCAAGACGCGAATGCTTTTGGACAAAGGGACTTTTTGACCTCCTTTCTTGTACCTGATCTGCACTACAGGTGGCTTATAGTTCTTTGACTAATTGATCATATACTCTTTTCTGCTGGTATTCAATACTCAATCATTGCCGGGATTTAGGATCGAGAAAATCAAGCTCAAGCGCAAACGCCGTCATACCTGCCGACGCCAGCGACGCACGCCGCATATAAAAGTTGCGCCTCGCCGCGACTTCCCCAACATGCCCCACGCAATATCAACCTTCTTCCGCGCCCACTCCCACAACTCCAACAAGACTATTACTACACACGCAGAGTTAAAAAGGCGCCCTTCAAACTCGAACCGCAGACCTGAGTTTTCAGAACGGTCGCCATCGTCTTCGGGCTCGTCTCTTGCATCCGACGATACTGCCAGAAGCTTCATGATGCCCGACAAAAAGAGGTTCTCGTTCCCTGGCGGTCTCCTACCCGCGAAGAGCTCCTCGAAATCAATCCCGCAGTATCAGTATGCCTCCCTCAGTCTCAAGATGGAATCTCCACCAGCGGTATACCAATATAGTGCTGCAACTAGCGCAGGCGCGTTGGTCTCGGGGCAGCTCATGTTGGACATTCAAGCAGACTATCTCGAAGTCGAGACTGTCTCAATCAAGCTGATGCTTGATACTACGAGAAAGAAGCCTTTCCACGGCAATTGCACAGAGTGTCAGAAGCAATCAAAGCAATTGAAAGAGCAAACTTTGCTCCCTGGCCCAGCGAGTTTAAGAAAAGGCGAGCTACACAGCAGAGCTTTGTAATCTACATATGTGCTAACAGGTGAACAGGCAATCATCCTTTCCCGTTCAGCTTCATGATGGAGGGTCACCTACCCGCTTCCATTAAGGGACATTTATCCAATATTGAATACATAATCAAAGCAACTGTGACTATAAAAAACGGCGAACCGATCAAACTTTCGCACATCCTCGATGTAAAGCGTGCAATGAAAGCTCCTGAGGAACCCAAAACATCTACGCGCGTTTTTCCTCCGACGAATATCACAGCGAACGTCGAATTGCCAGTAGTAAGTTCTTATTATTCAAGTCTTTCGAACCTTTTTTACGGCTCCGTCTCTCTATCTGGTTTTAAAGTAAGATGGTCTATAATGTCCCACAGCTCCTAAGACATTATTAGACCTCCTGAAAAAAATCAAAAAGCTAATCTGTACTGTTTAGTTCCTACATCCAATCGGAGAATTCAACGTGAAAATGCGTATAGATGGGGTGGTAAAGAGGGCAGTGGAGACCAAGACACAGTACAACTGGAAGGTCAAACGCATAAGTTGGCGAATCGAAGAGATCGAAAAGGGAATCTCTCCTGCGTGTACCAAACATCTTGCAAAATTGGGCAATGTGGACGACGTCAAAAAGGGCGTACTGCACCAAGACACCAGAGTAATTGGCTCAGGTGATCTCAAGAGCGGCTGGAAGGGTGACTATGGTTCCCCAGACGGATCAGTTGATATGGAATTCCCTATCACTATCCAACCAAACACACGACCGACCTGCGATACGAATACTGGGGATGGAACAGTGGTCACGCACGTGTTAGTCGTCGAGGTGATAGTATCAGAAGAGTACTGCCCTATTTCTAAGTAAGTGCCCATTTTGTCCGCCGAAGAATGTCTCAAACCCAATGAGACATTCTCAAGCCGGCATACTTCAGTTCAATTTGACTTTATTATGAATCACGAAATACTAATCGATTCATAGGTTAACCCAAATCACTCCTACCGGCGCTGCGCGTATCCTCAGAATGCATTTCACTCCAATCCTTACCGAGAGGGCTGGCTTGGGTATCCCGTGGGACGAAGAAGTGCCACCGAAGTACGAGAACGTTCCGGAAAGCCCTCCCGGATATGCCAAAGCAGATGTTTTGGACTACACCGGGCCCCCTCTCCCCGACTATGAAGATTTAGAGCCCCTGGACATTGGTGATCTGGACCTCAACAGGCCCACCCCTGGCAATGGCGAAGCACCCTCTCCTACAATGCCCCCAGGCAATGGAGACGGAATTCAGACGATTCCTCTTATTAGTGGGGCTCGTGATATGTCCCACGAGCGCTGAGACATTCTTATGACGGAACTTTCGCGCTTTTACGTCAAAAAGTACTTAGGCATTGACGGCGTATGGGAAAACCAGCATGGTTACTTCTGCACTTTGCATTTTTGAGAACGGACTACAGAACAACATCGATACCCCTGATTGGATCAATCGAAAAAATGGGATTATGGCGCAATTGGGATCGGAGGCACAAAAGCATTTGGGTTACTCTCCTCTTTTGGCATGGCGTTTATGGAGTAATAGCAGTCTACGTATACCCTGCACCGCAAGTAGCATTGTTATATAGAACCATTGGATAAGTCCAGGTTTTAGTACTTAATGAGAAAACTTTTTGAGTAGCCTTGGTGCTTCAAGTGATGGGTGAAAGTTTGATTTGTGGGCTTGTTACTTTGCGTACATCTGAAAGGCTATCAGGTGGGTATCCTAGGCGGTTTTCTCGAGTGTCTCGAAGCTGCCACCTTTTTAGACCTGTTTCATTTGTGTTTAACTTTATTGGCTACCTAGGTTGACGGTGTTCTCTGGACGAATTTAATCTGTCTGTCAGCGAGCGGCCAATGAAGCTCGAAGCCCGTCGCTTTTGCTAGTGTTCAAATACACGACTGTTATCGGCATGTATTGATTAACAAAGTTTCATGTAGGCTTTCTTCCATCAAAGCCAGGGCTGACCTCGTTGTTCAGGGCTCACACAGTAAGCGCTTCGCGCCATGTGATCTCTGGTCGCTCTTGCTCCCTTTCGAGCTCCTCTCTCCCCTCCCACATCGTCTACCTGCCTTATGCGAGTAATCGACCGGCCACTTTTCTTCTAATGCGAAAAGCTGCAGTATCATTTATGTCATCTCTTTCAGCAAGTGGGCTGTGTACTTGTCTGCTGTTGGCTCCATAAGTTAGTCGTTCTGTTTCTGCGCAAACACCCTTCGATCTTCGAACAAGTTCTTAGAGCATGATATCTTTACAATGGGGTAGAACCATCTCAATTCAACGAGAAAGTGGCCATGGATTCATTACATACAGAATTTGGTGTTTACCTCGTGAGTATCGCGTGGCTTCGATCTATGAAGAAGCTGCCCCTGGTCGTACCTTTTTTCCTTCAGCTCTGCATTATGTTTCAGATTGCATCTTTTTACTAGCCACCTGACCGTTTACACAAATTCACCTCCGCTGCCCACGCGCTAAGTCGCATCTATAAAAACGTACCTCCTCGCTTTGCAACCTCCGTCTCACACAAACATAAACATCAACGCCTCAACGTCTTAACACCCACGACAACGACCGCGAGATATTGAGGTACGTGCTCTTGTATACAAGACTTGGAGTTGTGCTGACAGGTATCTTGAAGCAAGATGTCGTATTCAATTCCGCCGCGGGAGCTCGAGATCACTTCTGGCTTGGGAGATGGACATATTTCGACCTGTGCCTCTGTCGTTGATCACAGACTCGACAATGCTCATGACGAGCGTGCCACTCTGTTGGAAGATGCCGATCTCTTGAGCTCTTTCGCAGTAGCTGAACGCTTTCTCGCTGCTGGTACGAAGCCTGCTTATGACTTTGACGAAGAGCACAGCGTTGGAGGTTCTTCGCAAAATCGACTGAACAAAGCCATGGCCGAGATCACTCTTGCCTTGGACAGCGAGGTTGACGAAATATTGTTCTTTGGGGGAATGAACTTAGGGGCATTGGACGACTCTGAAGCTTCGTTATCTTTTGACTACGCACCCAACATCACCCTCGTCACTTCTGCAGTCGACGCAAACATCGACACCGACGCACCTTTCAATCCTAGAGCCAAAGCTGAGCACCCCCTTGGAACCACCGCATCTTCCGAGTTTACAATCAACGATCTTTACGCCGCTTCGAATATCACGCCTTCCGAGACCGACATTGGTGACGATTCCTCTCTCGTTGCTGCGATGAACCTTCTCGACACATTCACTTGCTTTCCCAAACTTCCGTTTGAGTTACGTGAGCAGATTTGGAAGTCGACCATTGTCCCACGACTTGTTCATTGGCGACCAGGTGGTACCCAAGCCCCGGCACCCCTCCATGTTTGTTCCGAGTCGCGCGAATTAGCTTTGAAGGTAATGTAGTCCCAGCAAGTCCGGAAAATTTATCTCCAAGGATGCCTTCAACCGCTTGTGTTGTTTTTATTCTAAAATTGAACCGAAAGAAGGCTAACTTTCTTCTCTTGCACAGATTTATCAGAAAATCGAAATAAAGTATCAGATGACCAGCACCTACATTATATTCATTAACTACCGCTTGGATTTACTTTACAGAAAGCAGCGCATTCCCTGGCCCAGAATCCCAAACCAACTGGGTAGCTATTTGGAGCACTTCAAACCTATCAAACGGCTTGCAATCAACCTGGACCATGCTTTGAAGATGGTGGTGGGGTTTCGAAATTCAGCCTTCTTCGCACCAGATCCGGCAACTCTGCGAGGATATTTCACAGCCATGTTTCCCGAACTCGAAGAACTTGTGGTCATCCTCTACCCGAATCTGGAGAAATACGACACGCTCGAGGAGCTTGTGGAGGTAGACGAGAGAGATGTGGAAGCTGAAACTTTCAAGGACGAGGTTCAACAAACACAACCAGAACACATGGACGTTATACGCAATGTTCTTTTGAAGAACGAGTCGGCAGGCTCTCCAAGTCCCCTGAAGCTAACATTTATGAAGGTTCCTGTCGAACGACGGAGAACATTGTGTGAGAGCTGCTCCAGTGTTCTTTACAGACACGGAAATCAACCCAGACCCCTCCGCATTGATTGTCCAGATGTAGACCGATATTGTGGACTTTGTAGGCGGCGAAAAGAAGATGCGTGGCGCGCAAGCATGGGAAACGTGCCCTGGTCAGTCCTCCATCATCGGGGTGACTTGTACCGGGAAGTAGAGAAACCTCTTTGGTGAACCTCTTGAATTTGACAGGGCTTCTTGAAGCTTTAGCCTAGGTGGCCTACGTATGGTTCCATGCAGCCTCATGGGGGAGCAGCTCAATGGTCGTGATCGGGCAATCTTTGTATCCTACATAAGTTACACAGAGTAGCTTCTATAAAAACTTCTCATGTAGACAAAAATCCAGCGTGAAGAAACAAAATTGCTAAACTTCTAGGGCTGCTCATTCCACAGAACGTTACTCCCCCTGATCAAAATGCAGGTCCGCTCTTGGTGAATAGCTAGATCTTTTTTCTGGCCTACCACTTCAACTTCCACGCCAATTGGCAATTATCTTCGAAAAGTTCGCCGTCACGACCTCATCCCAATTTTTCTAGCAATGCGTTGGTGACCTTGCAGCTTTCATCTCTGCGCGCACAGTTGCAAATCCACGGTGTTCTGAGTGTCTCATCTCAATGCAACAACTCAATTGACACCTTGGTAAGATGCCCCCTCCACGTATCAGCTCAACGCGACGCACTGACGTCCTTATTCAAGGAAATATATCTGCAATGTCTTATTCGATATCACCGCAAGTTCAAGGAGATGCTATTACACTTCCGTCTTGGGATCACTCACAGTATGCGCAAGACCGCACCTTCTCAGATCTAACATCAGCGCACGGTGACTCCCCAAATCATGGTTCGAGCTGTCCAGAGCAGGAGCAAGATGGCGGATATGACCTCCAGGAAAATGCTCCCGTAGACCCGCAGCAACACCCTCAGCAGGACGCCCCAATAATGTCTCAAACTAGCCAGACAATGGCTCCAAAAGGTGGCTTCTCACAACTTGGTAAAGGAAGTGGAATTACTGGTCTTGACAGCAGTCGGCAGAACGATCCCCAAGATGGAAACCACGGCAGGGAAGGAGCAACTCACGCGCAATTGCCTCTTCAAGAAACTTCGCAAACAGACATCGCTGTTCCCGAGAGCGAACCTCCCTTCATCAACTCAATTGGCACAGCCCCACCAAAGACAATGGACAACCACGAAAACCCTGTTCGGTTCGTCCGCTGGGTAGATCTATACGAATCATCGGCCAAAAGGCTGGTCAAATACGACCCCTCCCTACCCATGAACACCCTCCTTGCCTTCCTCGCCAAAGCTACCATTAGACCGCGGCCTCAATTCTCTTCAACGCGTCTCAAAAACTCTCACACGGGCGAGACATTGACAGCCTTCACGCTCTTCTCCCATCTCCCCCAAGAATGCCAAAACAACATCTGGATATACGCAGCCAACATTCCCCAAATTATAAGATGGGGCCGCGGCCCCGTCCCGTCCATCTTCCACGTTTGCCAGGCATCGCACGAGGCTGCGTTGAAGAGCCGCTCCCTTGTAACTCTCAAGACTGAATACACGAAGAAATTTGGCTTTTATGTTAATTCGCAGCACGACATCCTGTATCATCCTAGCAACTTGCCTGGCTTCACTACCATCAACTTGCCCTCTATGACGAGGTTTAGGAGTTTAGGGGGGGTGAAGACGGGGATTAGTGAGCCGCAGGCGCATATTATATCAAGTTGGAGCCAGGATATCAGGCGTTTGGCAATTTCGCTCCATGAGGGGTTCAAGCTTGGGTTGCAGGATCCTGATACGGGTCCGAACTACCTATGGATGAAGCTGCACGTCTTGTTTCCGCGTCTCGAAGAGCTCATCCTTGTGATGGGGCCAAGCATGAGGAAGGATCAGCAAGCAATTGAGGATTTCTTGCCCGTGGAGGTGATACGGAATCGGTCTAGGTTTGGAGTGTTGAGGTGGTATGCGGATGCGGATGCCAAAGCTGTTAAGAAGGTCTTTGCGGTTTTGTCGAGTCACAAGCGTGGACTTGACCTGGGAAGGTACAATATGCCTTCGATTCGCTTCGTCCGATCGAGGGATCCCAAACCACAGGCAGAGGAATGAGAAGCCCAAGAACAGCGGGTTGAGGAGTGGTGACTTTGACGGTGGTGTGTTTTCGTAGGAAAGGAATCTCCTCCAGCGTGAACATAAGTAAGACGAGGATGGTTTCGCGTTTCTGATTCTACCAAACTCGACATTGAATTTTACTGGGAAAGGGCCGCCTATGCTAAAAATGGGCTTCTGCAGAAGGCCACAGTTTGCAGCTTGGGTTTCGAACCGAGCTTGGTTGGCACCCATAACGTCCTAGATGCTTCGGACACTTCATTCTTTTTTCTTGTGAAGTATTCGCCCCTTCATTGTAGAACCAAAGAGCAGAGGTAGCAGCTACTAAAAAGAACAATAACTTTTCAATGCTTATGAGGAAGTGACTCTCTAGAGTCAAAAAGGTGACAAGGTCAAAGTCTTTGCACATGAGAGATCTTCTTGGGCCTTTCCGTTGCATGCCAACGCTATGTCGAATGCACTTTCATCCAGTATGATATGATTGTTGAACCGCAGTACACAAAGAGGCTATCCTCTGCCATCTTGAGCTTCTAAAAATATCTCTCTTCAAGATTTGTTGAGATGAATGCTAGTACTGGAAAGGTGCTAGTCGACAGCCTTGTCTCTTATGAGATTACTGGCAATATCTAAACAATGATATGTTTGTTTAGGCGCGGTCAAAAGCTCAGTAATCAAGACAGTAAAGCAAGCTTCATAAGGTTCAAAATTTTGATGAGAGCAACAAGAATTAGAATAGCATGAAATGTACTATCGATACATTAGCCAAGCTTGACTTGCCGCCCTTCTTTCCATCGTACAACATGCGATCGTGTCAACTGGTATAATGGTACAACTCAGAGATCAAGACTCTTCTACTCACCGGGTTTCTCGCTCTCTCATACTTTATCTTTCCTGATACCAAAGAAGTAATTCCCCACCTTCTCACTCCCACTGACCTCCTTCCACCCTAGTCCCGGCACATACACAACCCCCATAACCATCGGACTATTCCAGCCCCTCTTCTCCAAAAAATACGCCCTCAACTCCTCCTCATTAATATACTTATCCCAATCATGCGTGCCCCTCGGCACAATCCCCACCACATCCTCCGCCACCACCTTCGTCGTAAACCAGCTCATCCACGTCCTCGCAATCGTGCTCATCACAATCCAGCCGCCCGGCTTCACATACTCCTGGCACGCATCCAGGAACGCCGCCGGGTGCGTGATATGCTCAATCACCTCAAACAGCGACAGCACATCATACTGCTCTTCCACAGACGTCGGCTTCGGCAGGCCCTCAATAGAAGTATTCAAATACTGTAGTTTCCCCGTGAGCCCGGGATCCCGCCGCGCATGCGCCTGCGCAACAGCCAGCACCTCCGGCGTGGGATCAATAGCCGTCACCGACCCCGTACTACCCAGCCTCGCCGCGCTCTCCGCGAAAATCCCGCCGCCGCAGCCAATATCAAGATACCGTAGATTCGTACTTGGCGGCGCGTCAGGCTGCGCGGAGTGGCAGGAGCGGATGAAGTCGTGCCGCAGCGGGTTCATCAGGTGCAGCAGCCGCGACGAGCCATGCGGATCCCACCATGTCGACGCCAGGGCGTTGAAGTGCGAGACCTCTGTTGGGTTGACCGAAGAGCCGCTGCCGCTGCCTGCGCT
>QGMK01000784.1:0-17279 GCA_007825345.1 Lachnellula suecica
AGTTCTGTCGTTCTATCATCTACTCGTCCATGGCTCTCTGCTCCTCCAGCCTCTTCTCGCCTCAGACCACTTAATCACTTTTTGATTCCATTGTCATTCCGTGGTTTTTCTTGCAGCTGCCATACGTACCTAAATATTCTCCGTCATCTCCCTTCTCCTCTTCAATTCTGTCATTCATGTCAATCTTCCTAGTTTGGTACAAGCTCTTTCTCCGATTATCTCCTTCGCTGCATCATCCGAGCCTTTCCACGCTGCCCCTTTTTGTTCCTATAATCTGCTCAATATACCTACCGTACTCGCCCTCTTGATTTGTTTCTTTCAGTCCGCTCTCGTGTCAAATTTGACTACCTGTTCCACGATATTGGAAATTGGCCTCTAAACATTTCATGTCAATTTTACTATAGTTGTATCTTTACTGCCCCCTACTCCATCCCTTTGAAGACGCATTCTAGATATAGTGCTTGGCAATGCAATCAGTTATTGGAGCAACAGAGGCCCAGTCTCGAAGTGGGGGTGCCCAAGTTGGCTATTTCTGTAATATAAAAGGAAGATCTTCGGCAATTGGGAAGTAGTAGATATGTATTAAATTAAGCTCAAAAGTTAACAAAATAAATCAAAAAATGAAAAGAGCTCAATCCAGGTAAGCATTTGGGGTGCTTCTAGCAAGGAAGATAAGCCCCGCCTGTTAACCAAGATAGAGTTTTTTTTTGAATAAATAGGAAAATAGCGAACAAGATTGGTTTAATTTTTTGCAATGTCGTGCTGGGGTGTGGATTCAGCCCCTATTTTAGCGAGCTTCTCTTCATTCTTTGAGGCGACCAGACAGATGCTGTACTGGAGTGCCGCGAGGTCAGAAATAAATCCAAAGCATGCAATTCAAGATGCTTATCATGATAAGAGTCTTCTATATCCTTCGGGTTATATAAGCCAGGCCTAATGATTGCGTGGGGAATCGCGATCTGCCTGGTGTGCTGACCGTGTGCTGACATGCTGACAGGCTGATAGGTCAAGCATCTTTATGGTCAGACGCAGAAAGCAGCTTGCGAGCACGGATGCTGCTGTTAATGCTTTTGAATTATACTAAGTGTAATTGTCACCAATTTCAAGTGCATGTCCTTCTCTTCAGCATCATCACAACACCTGAAATTTCCGCCTTCCTTCCCGTAATGCTGAACTCATTGCACGACAAGCTCCCCCCAGAAGACTACGAACCCTCCTCTCATGATACTGACCGGAGAAGATGGAAATTCGCAGTTTGGATTTCACTTGCCATGGTCATCGCGCAAGCAATCGCTCTCTGGCTGCCCTGGTCGAAAACCTCACTCCAAACCCGACTTCCACAAAGTTACTTGCACTCACCCAACCCCTTTCTCTACTTACAAATGAACAGTTGATTTCATCGAAACAATGTTCTACCTTGAACCCGAGTTCCACACTATCAATAACATAGAAGACCTCAACACAGCATATCGCATCTACAACCTCCGTAGGTCCCTTTCCTCCTCTATTTCCAACCACCTCTCACACCCCACCCAGCCGGTCTCATCTCCACAAACCACCAAACATACCAACCCGCCATCTTCCACCAACTGTCATGTCTGCAATATCTGCAGACCGTACACATGCAGCTGCAAAGTAACGACAGCGGCATAGTAGCGGAGCTGCCGCGCGTAGAAGATTGCGTTGACTATCTGAGGCAGGGGATTATGTGTGGTGCCGACATGACGCTGGAGGTGCAGGGCGGGCAGGCGAGCATGAAGAGGGAGGTGAAGGTCAGTACGGAGGTACATACGTGTCGAGACTGGAGTGCTATTGCGGAGTGGCAGGAAGCGCAGGCTGTGGCATAGTACTACACTCCACCCCTGAAAAATAAGAAAAAAATAAATGTCTTCAGTTCTTGTACAAACAATTTATTAAATTCTAATTTCAGTCCCTCTTCATAGGACTAAAATGCCTCCCCTGCCACGTACTAACCTGTCCCCAATCCCCACAAACATGCTCCACCCCACCCCAAGTCCCCTCCCCCTGTCCGTCACCTACGCTCTCCAGCGTCATATCTCCCTGACACAATACAGCATGCCGCATATAATGAAAGCAATGCGTCGCATGATGCATCTCATGCTCCGTCGCCTTCTCCCCACCTACCAGCTGCAGCTGCAGATCGCGCAGGCAGTGCAGCTGATGAAAGGATGAGAGCGCGAGCCGTACCTGGCCGTCTCGTTCGGGAGGGTCTTGTAGAGTGATGTCGTTGTCGCTGTCGATTTCTACTAGGCCCGCTGTTCACAAACCCAGGGTAAGCACATCGAGCGTTCAGAGGGACTTTGGGAGGTTTCATACGCAAATTATACACCCTCCAAGCAGCACCCGTCTGTCCTTTTGTCTTCAAGCCGTGGAAAGCGGGGTGTAGTGAAAACCGGACTGGCGATTCATGGACTGAGCTGTCAATCAATATCTGTCCCATTGCGATGTCACGGGTGATTTACTTTCTAGCCCTAACTTATTATAAACTTTATCCTGTGGGCTTTCAAGCTTCCACAAAAGAGCACCGCCTTGCAAAAGCGCAACGAGGAAGATGAGGTAGAAGTTCATGCGCCATGAGAATGGCCATTGGTATTTGCGTTTTGGGGGAAGGTGGGGTAGATCGGAAGACTCTTCTGTGTGAGTCAGGTGGTAGGAGGTATTTTGATCTACCATTTGTGAAGGCTTGAGGTATACTTGACTTTTGTGACTTGTGGGGATGAGGGTCGTGAGAGGCAGCGGCGGGAAGTGGATAGGGGGGCTGCGGGGTCATGCAATGTCAGCATGACTTTGCATGGAATATTACACTGCGCCAGACCTGAGGAAAAGACTGAACTTTAAACGTCACTTCTTCTCTGTCTTTAAGAGATTGTGAAGAATGAACTCCTGGACAAAAGTAAGAGAACAAGGAATTTTAGAGGGGGTGGATTAGAACTGTGCAGGTTATGGGATTGATTATTGTAGTGGCTCGGTCTCTAAAAATACAGGCGCTTCGCACTGAGTCGACCCCATTTGTTTGCGATATTGGGCGCAAATACAGCTTATTAGCTTGTCCCCTCAGCAGTGTTCAAAGTTGCCGGCCCAAATAGAGAAATGATTTCTTGCCCGCCTTTTAATAAAAACCTTTAAATTAAAGCAAGCTAGAAACATTCATCGTTTTCATATTCCGAATGGATTTTTTTATGTTCAAAAAAGTTTAGTTGCAGTTTCGGAAAGGGCGAAAGTTGGTCGGCAATGCTGGACACTGCTAAGGGGATAATCTCATGAACTCGAGCCCGAATTTTAGGGCCTGCACACCATGATGCACTGCAATTTAGTTTTCTTCTGCTGAGGTACGTTGTATTAAATATTGAGTTTACCCATGATTTAGCACCATGCATTTTGGTCATTCACACTCTCCTTATTTCAGCTGTTTTGTTCCTACTTTTGAGCTTCCTTGCATTGCATAGATGAGCAGATTGTACGCGTTGTCAGCATTTAGCGACCCTGAAGCCGGCGCTATTTCCAGGTACTACCCAAAATCTTGGGTGCGAAGTCATGGTTTATTGTTTTAACGATCAGAAAACTGATTTTGCTGTTGCTGCTCTTCATCTTTACCTCAGGTCCTCCCATTGACTGCGGGAATGGCATATGGTGCCGAAGTTGTCTCCAGATCAGAGGACAATTTGATTGACACTGGGAATCTGCTTGGCCATCGACAACACAAACGGACGAAGTGGCCATGGATCATCATCTTTCGATCTTCAATCCTTGTCATCGTCGTCTGTTCCATACTCGCTCCATTGTTTGTGACTGAGTACAACTTCCTCTCCTCGAGCCGTGGTCCTCGGGCTTGTGAACACTCAGACACAACGACAGAATTATCTCTTCTACCTTCCGAGAATGGCATGATTCTAGATTGTGGCTCATCCCGCAAAGAAGCTATATCTCGAGGTTGTAAGTTAGACGGTTATGGCAGCGGCATGGCTCCCAGAGGCCTGCTACGACGCAGCCGTCGCAGCTCACGCCACTTCACCAAACACCGAACTAGCCCAAATGAAAGGGTCCGGGCAATTCGAATGGTCCCTGGACCACAATCAAACCCATCCCGTCTCTCAAAATGAGTTGCATACGATAGACGCTTTGGTAGCTCATACCTGGTATGCCTTCCATACGGCGCATTGCGCATATGTCTGGAATCTGGGGACACTTGCATGGAACCGGACACTGGAAGGAGAGAGCCCGGTCTATATCCCATCGAAAGCTGTGGATCTTGAGCATGTGCAGCATTGTAGGAGGATTATTGCAGTCGCGCCGCAGATGGCTATAGGGGCCGTGGTTGAAGTTCGTTTCGGGTTGGGGGCTTGTGTGAGGTGGGACGCTTCTTCGGGTGGCAAGATGCAAGCTCCTTATTTTCGGAATATTAAACGTGATATTCCCTGAAAATCAATGCAAATCATCAAGGCTTGATTTGCTTCATGTATTAGATATTCAAATCACTCCCCCTCGATGACAAATTTAATCGAGGTGCTCAATGTGAGCCACTACTCGGTCGGGTTTTTCGCGAGTACAGTGGGGAGCTTAAAAGCTTAATAACCCAACAAAAGAAATATCTTTTAATTTGAAACTTGAGAGACTTATATAAGAAGCAAATATGAGTCAATCTGTCTCTTCAGAAAATCAAAATATTAATAAAATAATAATTTATTAGCTTTTGAACCTTGAAAGTCGGGATAAACTTTGCAATTTGAAGCTATTCTTTCTTTAAATTAAAATATTTTATATAACTTTACAAATTGATTCTAGTCTGACTTATAGATTAATAGCTGTAGTAGGGACTGCTTTTTATCAAAGCGAAATGAGTTTTTTTTAACAACTAAAAAGTTTTGAAATTATTTATTCAATTTATCTTTGATTTTCCTACCAATTCGCTTAATTTTTACCACTGAATTCGCGCAAAACCCGACCGAGTAGATACTTAGAAGTGAAACTCATTTTCCGAGAAAATAACGGCAGCAATAGTCTAAGCATGAGAACATGTTTCAAATTCTCGTTAAAGTTGCGAATTCCTCTCGCTGAGACCTTAGACGACCTGTATTATCAGAAAGACGTCACTTCTTCAATCGGGGCTGATATGATGACCGCTGTGGTGACATGCATATGCCCTTCGCTTTAGTCATCTGACATCCTTCCGAATTTATTATTGAAAGGCCCTCATAGGCGAATTATGTAGCTAAGTCTGTCAGAATACACTGAAATCTGACTGGACAAGGAATGTCACTTGGCCCCGCATTGCAGAGTGTTCTACGTCTGCTCATTTTTCTGTCTCAAAATAATCGACGGCTTGAGATTCTTCTCAGGTAACGATCTGAGAAGTTATGATGAAACCGTTTTCAAGTTCTCAGGCTCATCGATATTTTCCCGTGGGAGAGTTGGACCAAGAAGACCAAAGCACCTATATGAAGCATACCAATGGCTTGAAATGCTCTACTTGTGGGCAATGTGTGCTGCCCAAAAATGCTCGAATATTCACCTCATCATTCTGGAACCTTTTAAGCGTCGTTTTGTTTGTATCTTCGACTGCTATGTTCGCCTTGTCTCTCCAAAATTCGCGACTGTATATCGGAGATTCCGAGAGAAGGCCAAGAGATTTTTGTCTCAAGCAAACATCAATGTCTTGTAGGTATCTCAAGTCAATCCTGAGTACACTGACTCTGACCTTGACCAGCTCCCATCCTCGACCAAGTTTACGTTGAAGTCGAACAGAAAACTATGGACACAACATTCATAGCCCAAGAGCCGTTGAGCATCTTTCGTCAAGAACCTAGCGAAGAAGTCGACGCAGCCTGGAGGAAACTTGGTGATACTCGGCCAATTCCAATCTCTAGAGACAGAGTACTTGCAATTGGGAAAGATCCTTCCCAGGCAGTTCAGGTGCCAGAAAGCTGGGGCTATGGTAACGAGACGTATTTCGGACGTGTTGATGCTTATCATCAGCTGCATTGCCTTGTGAGTGGTTTTTCAAGACTTCGAGCCCATTTGAATACTAAATTCGTGCCTGTCTTAGGATGCTTTACGCAGAGAGGCTTACTTCGAACATTATTACGGCTACAAATATCCCAACGGTTTCAACGATACCACCCCTTTCCACAGAGCCCATTTGGCACACTGTGTGCACATTCTCCTCCGAAATATTATGTGCACTTCCAGCACTGATATCTTTACCCATATATGGATAGATAGTCTAGAGCACCCTTGGCCGGACTTCCAGATTAACCATCAATGCAAGAATTTTGATGCTATAGCCGAGTGGCAGAAGGAGAATGCTATGGATGAAAAGGCTTTGTCGGAGCTGACCAAACCAGAGGGGTATCCATATCGTGTGGCAAATCATAAATTTAAGGAAGTTCATGGTTGGTTCGAAGATCATGAAGACGACGGTTCTTCTGAGAAGGGAGAGGTGGCTTAGCTAAAGTTGCATCGAACAGCCACGGAAGTTAATCTGGTACTATACCATATTTGTGACTACTCAGTGAAGGACGAGGAAGCCGAGAAGCTTGCGTTGTGCAGTATTTTGGTTGTTTGAAGCTTCATTGTTTTGAATGAGACTTTACTGCCCCAATAATTTTTGCTTTCTAACAAAGAGAAAAGGGAAATTATCTGCCACAGAAAAGAATAAATATCTAGAGAGAGGGGGACACTCAAACTTTCCAAATGCAAGTTTTATCAACATTTATGGTTTATCTGTATTGGACTTTAGGAAGCCTGCAGGAAGTACTTCATGTTGAAATTGGGCATTCAATATGATGATCATAACGGGGAGCAAAAGTACAGAATTTGCAGCATAAAACGTTGGAATATGAGTCCTCGAGTACAACAGGGACGATTTAGGTTGTGATTTCACTCCTGCGCCCATGAGACTGTCACTGTACTCTTCTGTTTCAACCTGCTTTTCACCAACCGATTCTTCCTGATTGCTGCTGAAAAACATTTATCGAACGCCATTTTTGAAATACTACTTGTCTATGAGAAGAAGAGAATTCATTGCCTCATTCCTTTCACGACGATGGTACGTGGAGGTACGGGCAGATATCCTGTTATTTGATTGGATGTTACCCTCGTACTACTAGCGTGACAACCGGGCAAACATCGCTGTCATCATGACGGTCATTGTTCTCTGGATTTCAAAGCGCTGATGGGCCTTGATGACCTTTCCAAACAGTGTGGTATAGTGTCAGCGGTAGCATCTGCCAGAGGCTTCACGAGGATGACATGTAATTTACCTTTGATTAGCATTTAAGTATCGTACGGTTCTACTTTACAGATAGCATCACCTACACAGGCAAAAAGTGTTCCGTTCATTCCTATTCAAGCAAATCACCACACACAATCTCTTCTCAAACTACAAGTCATCTCAACACTAAACGACATCATGAAGATTTCTTCCCTTATGATCTTATTCGCTTCGGCAGCCTACGCCTTACCTCTTGCTGGACGGATTACTTTATCTGCTCGTAAGTAATTGAATGACATACTCTAAACTCCACCCTGGCTAGCTTAATGGAGGTGCTTTCGAATTGGACTAAACTAATATTGTCTGCAGAGCCATCGGCTGGGGAGGTGGTCAAAAGAGATGGAGATGACATCTCAAGCGATTACTATTCCTCGGGGCCCGTTACAGGCAAAAGAGATGAAGATGACATCTCAAGCGATTACTATTCATCGGGGCCCGTTACAGGCTAAGCACAAGAACAATTTGCACTAGCTAGCTGCTATTTTACGCAGCTATTTGTGTAAGGCAGCATCGAGTGGTTGAGAAACGTCGTGTTCTTGAAAGTTTTCGGGTGGATTCGGTCGTTATAGGTAAGCCGGAAGAATAGTCACAGATTCTACTTGCGTGTCCAAGGTGTACCAAAATCATGAGTCGTGGATCTGTGATTTTTGAACCGTAATTATTTGAACATAGCCCACCCCATTTCTAAGCCCATGTTGATATTAAGTCCCAAGTCCAAACGGGAAGATGACAATGCTTTTACGCCATAATCAAGGAAAGTTTCTATGATAAGCCTGATACCCAACTTCGAAAAGATCTGAAGTTAGTAACTGGCCCCGTGCTATAGTCAAATCAGTATAGTAAGACTTCTTTACACTTCACGTAGAATTTTGCGTCAGACAAAGGTGTGAAATAAGGCATGGAGACTTCCAACTGAGGACGAGTTCAGCCGAGGATTGGCGCCGCACTTTCAAGTGATACCCCCTTAGCTACCTTATTTGAATATCATGCGTTGGCTGGCTCATTTTCTTGCTCTCAGCTGAAATTCAATATCTGTACCTCGTTTGAGTCTGTTGGCGGGGGACTGGGACTGACCCTACTTTTAGGATCTATATTTTAAGAGAGAGCGTTCCTCCCAAACCATCGAGCCCTTCAATCGAAAAAACTTTTGCTTCCGAGGAAATTTCACCTTTACGTGATTTTTCAGGATCCGGTCATCAGGTAGCCTACCTGAGGTAGGCTAGTGCGAGCCTAATTCACGTCGAAGTAGGAAACATTCGCGAGCTTACCGAAGTCAGCAGAGAGGGGCCCAATAATACTCGATGACGTGAAACTTTATCCGGCGATACATGTCATATTCATTGACGGAATCATCGACAGGCGCGAATTGGCGGTGTGTGTCTCGGTCACACTTTCCACTCCTAGCATCTATAGCGAGGCATAGATTCAGGAATGGACCTACCACAGCCTTACGGACTCGCGAGACCAATTGCATTGCATATATTCAAAAGTGGTAGGAATAACGAGCAAAGTAGCTTTATGGTCATCTGATCAGTGTCAAGGTTTAACAACATCAATCGACGTTGGATTGTCAATTGCAGAGCTAAGTACAATGAGCTATCACCGAAGGACTATCTCGTGTCCAGCATGGTATTTTACGTACCAGTGTTAGATAAAGATTATAGAATTTAAGGTTATAGAACTACCCTGTACGGGTGTGAAGGTTTATCGGCCCTAACTAGACAGTAAGCTCAACTTGCTGCAAACATTCAATGTTCCTTTTCAAGTTTATTTATCTTTTATAAAACAATTAGAAGCACAAAGAGGGAAAAATATCTGTGATTTCAGAAGAGGCAAGTCGGCAGGGTCTGTCTCAGATTACAATCCGTCTTTGTCGATAATTCATCTTGAGGGTGATTAATTATTGTAACGACATCGCAATCTTTGTGGAGACGCACGCGGGGTTGTTCTACGAATGGGGAAGGTGGATGCAGAATATCACTGGCGAACCTCAACAAGGTATAATCATGACCCCGCCAAGATCTATCGAATTGCAGATGATTTGACAGGAGTTCCGAGTTCAATTGCAGAGTCTGATCGCGATGGACTTGCAGTGCAACTTCGAGGCACAGGATAAGGGATCTGTTTGTGAGGGGAAACGAGCGGCTCGTAAGAGCTACCTAGATTTACATACGGACGATCAAAAGGCTTTTGGAAATTTCCTCGGCACTGAGAACAGGGGGTTCCTGTGAGTGCGATCACTACATCTCGAGCAAAGTTTTTTTATTGGAGTGTACAATATGAGTCAACAATCTGACGAAGCGGCTCTTGAGCGCCGAAGAACTCAAAATCGCCTCGCTCAGAGAAAGCGACGTGAGTCTTTCTATGATTAATAGCGTTTCTCGGCAATAGTGTGTTCAGACTGACATGGAGTAGGCCAAAGACGAGCTCAGTTCGAACAAGAACGAGCAAGAATTGGCCCAGAAACGGGTGTTCCGTCAGACCTACCTTCATTCAGGATTGAAGATCGACATCTACCTCAAGACGTTGAATCTAAAGAGGGACAAGAGCAACGGCAACAGCAAATAGATATTGAGTCGCAGAGTGCACAGTCAGAGCAGCCACAGATGAATGCTCAGGAGGCAGGCGCTGGCATAGCCACATCCCTACCTGCATCATCGCCTGTTGAGCCAAGTACATTCGCAGATCCCAATATGTACCAAGATATCTTCCTCAATTCCGAGGTTGATTTTTCCACATACTTTGAGGTAGGCAGTGGGGTTTCTAAGAATCCAGAGATGTTGGCAAAAGGCCAAACTCTCCCAACCCCGAAGTCTCAAGCTGGAATGGAAAGTCCAGATGATACTGAACTATTCCTACGTGAGAATGTTACTGTGAGTCCTATATGGAAGGCGAGAAACAATTTCGCGGTTAATAAGGAGGACAGAATTTAGTGACTACCGATCCAATCTCTTCCCCAGCTCGAGAAGACAAACCCAATCGCAAGCTGTCCTTTGTAGCGAATTCGAGAAGCTCAGAGAACAGATTCATAAATTCTGGAAGAGTTAATAAATCCGCTAGAAAGGGTAGGAGGGTTCTCCATACTTGTGCCGAACGTGGGAACGTCAGAATTGCCCAGCTTCTTCTAAGCCACGGCGCCGAAATTGACGCACCGGATGGTTTTGGGCGCACCGCGTTGCATTATGCCGTCAAAAACTCCCACATAGTATGTTTGTGCATCCAAGTCGTACAATGACTAACAGTTGATAAGGACATTGCCGCAAAGTTGCTCGAAATAGGTGCTGATACCGAAGTTGTGGACTGTGATGGCTTGACGCCCCTACATATCGCCATTGATGTTGGCTGCGAAAGAATTGTGGCGCTGTTAATTCGAGAAGGGGCCAATCTGAACTCTAGGATTGATTGAATGAAACAGTCTCAAAATATATTCACATAGCAGAATTATGACAATATTAATATTTACATCAAGCAGACTCGCTGCCTTCCGACGCTCTTCAGTTGGAGGTTCAATACTCAAAATCCAATCCATCCATCATGGGACCTAAATTCCTTTAGCTTGCAAAAAACATTGATTGATCAGAAAATTTTACTCCAAGCCCAATTCTTCCTTTCACATGCTGCGTCAGACGGTGCACGAATGTACATTAACAAGGAGAAGAGCAGTGAGCATACAAGAGCAAAGGCGCTGACCAGAGGAAGTGAGCTCTTAAAACGTTGCCGAATCTTGCAATTTAGCCCCCTTGCAACTAGTTGTTATTAGGGGCAGTACTTCTATACCATCGCCTGTTTCATTCGTCCTTCTTGATTGCTGGTTTTCAACATCTGGAACAGGGTGATAGCGTTTCCCAGTATCAAGTATTTCCGACCAAAAGTTCGCCTACAGTAAAGCTTTTCCCTGGAGTTCTCATCTCTATTTCTCGTCAAAATACAGTCGAGCGACTCGATGACCGAAAGAATAAAACATAGCTTGATCACCCCCAAACGAATGCCTCTCCACCTTGGCAAACTAATTATACAGTAGTATATTCATCGCTGAAGTCGTGCGTCATTATCTGCGCTGCATGACTTCGCATAGTCAGCATGCATTGAAGCCCCGAGAGGAGAGAACATGTGCCGGCCGATCTTCAACTGGGCAACTTTCGCCTACTTTCTGTTATCTGATGAGTGTATCCAAGAATAACCACGACTGAGCGAGGAGCGAAAAAGAGGTTTACGAAACTCTATACCAGAAAGCGAGTGGCTTAAAAAGTGTACTGTAGAAAAGCTTTTGGAATACAGGGAAGTATCAAAGAGTTTTGGTGGGTTGCTATGGAATAAATGGTGGTAGTATCGCGAAGTGATAAAAGGCGTTGTGTCGAGCTGGTCGATACTCGATTTCATCGGTATCAACAATCGACATTTTCGATTCTGTACCTTGACGAGTGCCTTCGAAACATCTATAAGATCAAATCAGCCTTCACAACCTATTTGTGGGACAGAGGTGTTACTAACTCATGGCCCTCCATGCTCTTTCTTCCAATCTTCCAGTTCCGCGATCATGTCATCGACCTGCTTCACCTCGGCAACCTTATACTTAGCAAACTTTCCCGTGTCCAGGCTATCAACAGTAGACCTGCACCTATCAACCCACTCCTCGCCCTCATCATACTTCTTCTGCTTCCAAGTGCAAGCTGCAAGAATCCGCATGCAACTGATAGCCTGCGGGCTATCCTTCCCCAGCTTTTCATGGCCCTCCAACCACGGCAGAACCTCGTGTGCCATGGCCTCGCCTTCCGCATATCTCCCCGTCGCCTCCATGATAGTAGCTAGATGATGTAAAGCGCTGAGATCCTTCGTTCCATCTGGTCCGTTCTCATATCTCTCTCTCGCGAGCTTCTCCTCAGCACTAGTGTTTCCGGCAGAGTGCTGAAGACTGCTCATGCCCATCTGAAACCTGCTCCAGGTGCTATGGTCGGCTTCACGAAGCGGCGTCGGTGCTGCCTCTTGCTCTTTCTCGGAGAATGTCGTTTGCAGCGTTTCGAGGAGGTATTTCAACTTGTCTTCAGTTGAGAGTCTTTCGTCGAAGGTCATGCGCGATATCTCGGCGTCGCTGTAGCATCTGAGAAAGCCGACTCCAACGGCATAGCTCAAGTCATTCCAAAACGCAGTATTTGGAACTTCGTAGTCCCAAGGGAATTTGGGTTTCTTACGGGCGTCGGCAGCCATACTGAACGGGTTGTAGGTGGATTTGATGGTAACGTTGTCTGGTAGATCTGAACTTGGCCAGGAAATGGAATGCTTTCAAAAAAGAATAAAGCTCGGAGACTTGAATAGATCTTGTTTATCAACATATTGCTGCCTAATGTTGGGAAGGCAACCGACTTTCTGATATGGGGGTGGCGAACTCGTCTGGCCTATGGAGTGCTGAGCCTCCATCGTGCATGTCGGTCATGCAACGCCATTTCAAAGTAGCCAATGATTGCACTTTCCATCTTGATCTCTCCGACTCGCTATCTCCAAGATCTCCCGGGACAAAAGCTTAATTGCTGCTGGTCAAGATGTCCATTTTCACTTAAAAGTTGACCCTATCGGCTCATGCCGAATCGCCTCTCCGGCGCCGTAGACAACTTCGAATCACCCACTCCATGTTTTAAGCACTCCCCAAGTCCAAGCAGATATTGCCATCTCCATCATACCATTTCGTAGCTCCATCCCTCGGCACTTCTTTCGCCACAAAAGACCTATCCATGAATCCTACCACTGCTGGCCGTTGCATCTGCACCAATATCTCATCCGGCCGGTCATCTCTTTCGGTCACCTTCGCAACTATAACATAGCAATTTGCCTTCGCCCAATCAACCCAGGTTTGAGGGTATGCTTTAACCCTCCCGTTTGGCGATTCCCCAACTCTGACACAAAGTTCCTTCAGAGGTGCCGTATCACGCTTTGCGTGCCGGATAGCAGACCAGATATTCTCAATCCAAAAGACGTTTGTGGAAGAGAAAGCGGTGGGGTCATTCGCAGATGCTTGGGAACTCAATATTTCATGCCCCATGGGCCCCAAGATGACTCTGTTGGCCATCTCGGCATTCCTGATTCCCAAATCCATTCCAAAGCAGATGCGAGTAAGTTTTGGAAAGAGAGCTAAAGAGCCAAAAACCGCTCGTTCTGTAATGCCCGTAATTGTCGTGGCGAAATCGATAGTCAAGTCCTCAAGCTGGGGACACAGCCGGGCTATTTCTTCTATCTCACTGTGAGATATTATTGTCCTTAGCCTCGCAAAGTCTGAGGTTTCTACCTCGTGTAGCTCTAGCCTGCGGAGGGTGTTGCCGT
Organism: Lachnellula suecica; assembly: GCA_007825345.1. Lineage (NCBI taxonomy): Eukaryota > Fungi > Ascomycota > Leotiomycetes > Helotiales > Lachnaceae > Lachnellula > Lachnellula suecica. The sequence continues at coordinate 13,604 of QGMK01000784.1, forward strand.
GAGGAGCCAAAACCGAACCAGGCGATAACTGGGCGTATTGACCCGAGATAGATAAGCTTTCAAGCGCATTGCACCTGTGCAGGAAATCGATCAAACCTGCAGCCCTGATACCGCGGCTTGATACAAATATCGAGAAGTGCTTCAAATTTGCGAGCCTTTTGTTGGTACCCATGGGGAGCTGGTAAACGTAATCGCTTGGTATGTAGTTATCTGTATCGAGTCTTTCTAACTTCCACATTTCCGTCACATCTTCCAATTTGCTCACATCGCTGCCTATGTGTGTTCTCAAACTCTTGATAGAATTGTTTGAAGGCTGGTCGACGTCGTAAAGTGCAGCACGGCGCTTGATCTCCATGAGCTGTGTGAAAGGCACAGTTGCCGAGGACCAAGGGCCAATGGGGCCTCGGTGTATTTCGACTGTCTCAAGGTGTGGCGAAAGGGCTATGACTCTTTTCAAAGCAGCAAACCTAGTCGTATAAAATTGTGTCGGCCCGGAATTGATGTTGGCGTGGATTGATCTTAGATTTGGTGATACGGCAAGCTCTAATTCGGCAAGGACATTGTGGTCATCATGGTCCCTGAGTCGTCTCCAATCTCTCACATGGAGACGAACATTTGGATGGTGGGTTTTCAATGTGTCCAAGAGACTAAAGGGAACTTGATCACCCCCTTTGAAGGTCAAGGTCTTCAAGTTCGGGAGCTTTGCTATCAACTCATTCAACGCAAGCCATTTCTTGAGCTGAACTTCGTGGTCTTGTACTGTTATGTCTTCTAACTGGGGTGTGAAATATCGCTTCGACTTGATTTTGATATGCTGAATGTATGGTAAAATGTGTTGCTTTTCTTGCTCACTGTTGAAAGACTTCATGATGCCGTGTGTTATCTCCAGAGATGCCGTATTTGATTTCTGGGTAAAGTTGAAGGTTTGACATCGATACTTGAAGAGATAGGAGGATTTGTAGAATAACTTGCTCACGAGTGAGACTGATCGTATAGTTGAGGGCGACGTATCGAAGATCTTGTTGCACGTTAAATCTTGCGTCACGTCAGGCATCGAAACTTACAAACTCAAATGCGTACTCCAGAACCTCCGGAGAAAGGGAGTTGATCGTGACCATTTTTGACTACTGGACGAAAAACACGAAGGGGGGGCAGGTGGGATGTTTTAATAGTTAGCTGTGGATCATCGGCTGGGACGTGCAGAAAGCGATTGGGCGCTCTTCCATGCACGTTAGTTAAGGCAGACGGGTTCTTGCATACATTTGTCGAACAACTTTGTGACAGCCTTGACCTTGATTTTTGTTACTGTATCTGACACAAATGTCTCGCCGAGCCGCTGAAGCTATAATTAAGGAGCACTGACCCCGAGATACGTGCTATCAACCCAACTCGAGTAAGTCGGCAAAATGGACGAAATGCTCTCCGCAGTAGATAATGTCTTCGCCCAAGAGACTCTCGTTCCGGCAGCATTGCTGTTGGCGTACTCGGCAAAAAGAATGTTCGACGTTGATTGAGAAGAAGTCCATGCTAGGGTTCGTTAGCCTCCTGGACGCAAGCCGTAAAAATGAACGGGGAGGGAAAGCAATGTGTGGTGGAAGGAATGTAGAAGGAACACGCTAAAGTGTGGAGGAAGAGCATATCGCCAACAACGAGCTTGCGAAAGAGGCAACAACGACTGAGCCAGCAACTCAAGAAAGCCGAAACGGGAAGCCAGCAACAAGAATAACGTACCTTCCCACCCTACACTCGTAACCATATTCTCCAAATTACTATTTTGAAAAACAACCCTCGCATAATCCCCCCAAGGCCTCCCCAAATACGCCGTCCCCTTCGTCCCACTCCCCGCATTCGCGCCCAGCACCAGCTTCCTACACCTTGTCAGCCCCTCCACATGCACATGCACACCCAGAAGCCATTCTGTACTCACGCTTTATCAAAAACATAAAACCCATCCGTAGAAGCCGACGTCCTTCCCTGCGCCGTGATCGTCGCCGCACTCCTCACAATCCCCAGCGTACACCCCTGAAACCACTGCAACATTGGGGAGTCAGTAATTTCCTATTGGGGAAGGTTTCGGGAGTAGGAGGAGTAAGAATTTCCTCTTTGGGAAGAGGGAGGAGTAAATTGGAGTGCATAAGATGAAACAGGATCAGAAATGGGGGTGAGAGCACAAAGGCCCAGGGTTGCTTACGCTCTGGCCCGTAATCCCAAAGATGAAATCGATCGCGCCCTCAATATAACATCTCCCAAAAAACTGACTGCCTGTATGCGTGTACAGCGTGTCCTGGTAGCCCAGTAAAGCAGAGGAATAGACGCCGCCGGAGGCGCCGCGCATGGAGAGGGCGACGGCTTGGCCGGCTGTGCCGGCGGTGTTGGAGATGTTCATGTTGTACATTTTGAAACTGTCGCCGGAGACGAGGAGGGTTGCTAGGTTTATTAGTGTTTGCAGAATAGTTTGTGGGGGAAGGACGGACCTGATGCGTCGTCGCTTCCTGCTGCGGAGGCATAGGTTGAGTAGGTTATGAGAGCCAGGTTGCCGGAGGGACTTGTGCTTGGATATGCAGAGCCTTTCAGCGTGATGCTGCTTTTGCTGATGGTGAGTTTTTCCTTGTAGGTGCCCGGATAAACATAGATCGTGTCGCCGGCGGCAGCTGCATTGTATGCTGCGGTGATCTAGGACTTGTCAGTGAAGGTATCCCGTGGAGGTGAGGCACTTACTGTTGAATACGTCTGCCCAGATCCGACGTTCAACGTTGCAGCTAAAAGCACAGTAGGAGCAAAAAGTAAGGTGTAAATATTTGGGAACATCATACTTGCAACTTTGCGAAGAGTATTCCTAGCCAGATTTCTGCAGCGGCATTTCTCGTCTTCTTATACTGCAGAATCTTGGCGGACAAATCTGTGGTAAATTCCATCGTACTCACACTCCACATTAACTATTTGCTGATCATGCAATATGTATTGCTCCACCACTTGGGTACTGCAATATTAATTCCGTGCATTCCCCTCTTTTACTAATTCGGGAGGTAGCGAACAGGCTGAGTGCCACGAGACCTATTGGTGGAATCGATGCTGCCACTAAGCCGAACATAGCGTGGCGCAGAAGAATGCGGCTCGTCTTGCTAGAGATGGTCGTCAAGGGCTTTATCGTGTGATGAATAACCTGCCTGCAGAAGGCGCGGGCTGAAGAGTACTTTCGTGGTTGGTGAAAAAGTATGCGTTCGTCTGAGTAGAGAAGGGTGGCTTATGCACTGTTCGGCAGCGGGCCGCTGCCGAGTTATAAATAAGTGACCTGAACATCTTGATAAGAAGATGATAAGACAGACCAAAATAAACCAGTAAGTTACATTTATAACACCGGAAGTCTGAAAACTCTTTTTGTACTGTAGTCACTTGACAGTTCGGGGGGGGGATGTTGTACTTGTACATCTGCCTTCTGGACGGGAATCGAAATGAAATGCTTCCCAGGATTAGCAATTGCGTGGCATTGGCTCGTAAATGCAATAATATGCGATTTATCATAACCCGACTGTCCGCGGGCGAACATCCCTCCGCGAGTGCTTGAAATGTTACCACGAAACTTCATTCGCAAACTCCATTGGCAACCCTCAACGCCTCTCCCTCGCCCCCTTCCCCTCACCAGCAAGTCACGCAACATTCTTCTCCAACCACTCCT
>QGMK01000785.1:0-17268 GCA_007825345.1 Lachnellula suecica
AAAACACCAGCCCATATACACCGCCGCCCCCGAAGAAGAAGTCGCAGACGCAGCCGCCGACGACGCCTTCGACGTCGCACTACTTCCTGCACCACCCGCCGCAGTAGTCGTCATCGCCGTGCTGCTGGCTCCCATACTCATACTCGTCATAGGCATGGACATGTTCATACTTCCAGTGGAAGTAGGAAGAACACTGGTCGAAACGCCGCCCGTGGCAGAGCTGGGCGCAGACGCAGCAGAGACGTTCTTTGCGGCGTTGGCGTAGTCTGTGACGGTGGCGTTGGAGGGGGGGTTGACGACGCCGACCATGCCGCCTTGGCAGTGCTTTTTGAGGGAGCAGTAGAACCAGATGGGGGTGGTGGAGGTTATGTTTACTTCGTAGGTCATGTCCTGTATGTTATTGTCAGATTTGTTTCACATTACATCTAGGAAGGAGTTTTTTTTGGGTAGAAAGGAATAGCACTTACACCCGTGGCATCTCCCTCAATGTAGTCCGAGAAAAGGGAACCGATCTCTGGCATACATGGGTTGGCAAGAGAGCCAGAGACGACGCTGTGTGGTCCGCTGCCATTGTAGAAATGGTATCTCAAACTGCAACACTTCATCAGCCTCTTTTTCCCTTCTAACGAGTAGACAAAAACCTACGTATCACCAACATCCGCCATCATACTATCCGGGACAAACTTAATAGTGCCATTCTGACCAACACGGATATCGATATTCTTGGCGCCCACAGCAGCCAACCCAAAGCTAAGAAGAGTAAAGACGGAGCTGTACATCTTGCTTGCTGGGTAATTTGATTTGTAGTAGGTGGAGGTTGAGGTAGTTTGAGAGGGATTGAGATGTTTTCTGTGGAATGCGGGATTTCTGCACGTCTATATAAGACAGTCTCAGTCGCGCCGCCACCATTCACAAACCAACAGCAACATCCTTTTCCGTTCGGATTCACCACATCAATGACGGTGCTTAACCCGATCTTTACATGCAGGCGGCACATCTGTGACCTATTTCAGGCTTATTGAAACATCCTTGTGGGCATCTCCAATAGGAGGCAGTATGTTACGCCGCATTAGAATGAATGCGGTATCGTTCCTGGGGTTGGTGAGAGAGGCTTTCCGCCGCTGTCTCGGCTTGGCGCTTATCCGGGGTCAGGGATCACGTGTATAGGAAAATCGAGGGGATTGGAAGGGACGTGTACGTACAGAGTTCAGCTGGTGAAAACTCAAAAGCAGCAGGGAGTAGCCAGAAATCAGATGGGAAACATCGACAAAGCTATGGCGATGGCAAAAGCAAGTGGTGAGTTTGTTTGTAAGATTTCGCATTGCTCAGTTGGATATAGAACGCTGCAAATGCCTGGCTAAAAACATTCAAAATGCCATGTTCCACACTCATGCCTTTTCCGGGATCGAGCGGCGGTGGAACGTAGTGCGGAAGTTCAGCTGGCGAACAAACCACGCATTGTGCACCGTCCATTCCTTCTCCGGATCCTCCAGATGAACCTGCGTCCAAACATCAGCCACTGCCTGAGAAAAACGAACTAAGCGAAAAAAGGGACAACTTACCTCAAATCTCCTCAACACAGTAGGAACAAGCTTATAAATCTCCAGCAGCGAGATATTCTTCCCAATACACGTCCGCGCTCCCATTCCGAAATGTAACAGCGTAGCGCCCATATCCTTAACCCTCTTCTCCTCCTCAGGTCCCTCACCCGCAATCCATCGCTCCGGTCTAAACACCTCGACGTCTTCCCCGAAGATCTCAGGCCGTCGATGTAGCACCCATGCATTACAGCCCACGATCGTGCCCCCTTTAATGAAATGCCCTGCGATCTCTGCGCCCTGCGCCGGCACGACACGCTCGATCGGTAGCCCTGGAGCGGGATGCAGCCGGAAAGACTCCTTGATGCATGCATCCAGGTACGGCAGCCCCTGGCTCTCAGCCCACGTGACAACTCCATTCTCCGCGCTGAAATAGCCTTCTTTGGCTTTCGCATCAAGCTCGACGTAAAGTTTCTCCATGCAGCGCGGGTTCTTCAGCAAGAAGTAAAAGACAGAGCTTAAGCTGATGGCGGTGGTTTCCGAGCCGGCGAAGGCCATGCTGACGGCCATGGTCATGACGAGGCTGTCGGTCATGAAGTCGGGGCGCGCGTGCTTGGCGGCCATGAATTTCGAGAGCAGGTCTGGTTGGGCGGGTGTTGGGGAAGGAGAGCTGGTCGGAAGGACGGGGTCTTTGGAGGTTGGTTTTGCTTCTTTGGGGTAGCGTTCTGCCATGCGCTGTTGGGCGAAGCGGGCTACGGGGAAGGTGGCGTCGATTAGACCGTATTTTGCTGCTAAGAGGTACAGTGGGTTCTTCAGCAGAAGGAGATCTAGGAAGGGGATTTGGCCAACCTGAACATTTGTTAGTAGATGGATAATTGATAGAGTATAAAGGGAGTTGTACGGGTGCAACATAGTCGAATAGACTACCCAGATACTTGACAATGCCATCAATATCCTTATTCTCCTCCAGAAATCCGTGACGCTTGCTGTAAGTCATCTCGCCAATGACATCAAAAGCATAGAATTGAAGCCATCTCGAGAAGTCGCAACCATCCCCTGTCTCGGCGTATAGTTTGTCCGTCTGCGACAGGAAGAGCTCGGTGGTCGAGTCGACGAAAGGTTCATATTGGATCAAAGTTGACATGGAAAATGCGCTATTGACGCTCCGGCGCAGCTGTGCGTGGAAAGTCTCTGATGTAGAGCTGAAAAGCGAGGGTAGGCGGTGGCCATTTGCTACCGATTGCTGGACCGGGTAGAATTCCGACTGTATAGTTGTTAGACTCCCCACTTCAGTGAAAACTGAATTTAAAACCTCACCTTCACAAACCCCTTGTTGAGACCGTAGATGCTTTTCAGAGCTGCCGGGTCGGCGAATGAGAGATCATTGGGACCTAGTCGGACAACGTCTCCATGTTTGGCATGCAATCTTATATGCTCGACTTCCGGCCTCCGCTTGTACACAATCCAGAACCTCCACCAATCTGTAATAGACGCCAGGAATGGACCCGGGTATTTGTTCAAGCCGCGAGTAAAGCGATTCTTGACAAGATACGCGGCCAGCACGACAACTATAACCGCCGCCCAGTTGCGCGCCACAGCTTCGAGAAGCGTTGTGGCCAGCATGATGGAATGTCTTGACAACGTGAAGCAATTCAGGAAATATTTTGAGGCGTCTTTGACGTCGTATTTGGGGGTGGGGGGTTGGTGAATGTGCCGAAAATATAAATGAAGGGAAGACCTTCGGTTTGGATCCTATCTGACAATAGATGAAGGGTATATGAATGACGAGGCGGAGCTAAGGGAAGGGACGGGACGGCAAAATGCAGTAAGACTTTAAGTTGCACCTCAAACTTTCGAAGGTCGATTCCGATGGCAGTCTAGACGCCAACCCGCGAGGCAGACCCGGCAAACAACGTATATGCAGAAGTGAGTTCCCGCGAAAAGTACAAAAAGCTGTATGTTTGCTGTCGGCCGTGCCACTTGGCGTTTGCGCCACAGCTCAGCAGCGTATAAGAGAGCTGCCGAATCCCATCTTACGAAGACGCAAATACTAATTCGCGCTTGTGGTGCAGCTTTTTCTGACAAGGCCCATGGTTTAGAGAGTTTTGGGGATAGAACCCGCTGTCAATAACATTCGAAACCGAGGATGCGGCAGATGGGATCGGAAATACTTGAGAGAAGAAGCCCAGGTTTTTGCTGCAAGAGTACGAGGAGAGGTGCATTCAGATGAGCGTTGCAGGCATCGCAGACGCCGATGAGCCGGAGGGGCAGCCCCGCTATGAGTGGCGTTCCGAGCGGCGGGGTGAGTAGGCCGTGATAGGTGGACATGCAATATAACCAGGCCAATCCGATATATTGCAGGCATGACTTCCCGTGTCGTGGGTGGACTATCGTGGCCGAGTGCATGGCAAACGTTGTGGGAGCAAGGGTTTAACAGCATTGTGGGTTCGAGGGGTATGGTTGTGGGGAGAGCTGGTGAAGATCACGAGAGTCTTCTTCAGCGTTTGTGCTGACATTCGGCAGATACTTGGACCTCACTTGCCGGCCTCCTGAAAATGGCATTATTCAGCTCATCCACAAGATCAAACAAGCAGATAATAGTCCAAAGTCTATTGACTCGAGAGTATGTCCAGAAACACGGCAGTTGTTGGCAACGCGAGGAATGCAAAATTGAGAGTAGTCGATCCTGGGAATCCCCCTTCGGAGTCGGGGAGAAAGGGGTCTTGCCTCACCAAGGGAGAACCCAAAACTCCAGATCTATAGATCGGATCCGCACTATAGTCAGTTATAGTCGATTCCAGAGAATGCGGAGAACCTTTAGGCAAATGCCTTAGGTAGATGCTTCGGGGAATAAAATGGGCCCTAAGGTTGACGGAAAGTTTGAGCAAAAGGCTATCTGAGGCTATCTTATCCCGTCCACCTGGATGGAAGGTACGCAATGCAGCAACAATTGTAAATTTAGGTCAAACAGCTTTAATCGAAAACTTACGACTACGAACGCAATTCCACGCGAAATTGAACCTCGGAGGTGATATAGATCTTTCTTTGAAGTGGCAAAACCCGAGGGGGTGGGTCACTACAATAGGCAAGGTCACGTGGATCTTTGTGGGGCCTCTCGCCAAGATAGATGCAGAACCTCCTTTTTCATCGAAAACTCTTGTCTCCAGCGAGCATTTATTTTCCTCATATACTAATGTCTGTATGCAGTTTTCTGGTACATGAACGTGATATTGCAAGTCTTAGTTTCTAAAAAAGATGCATTGAATTTGAATTATAAACGCCGAGTGGCATGCTACTTTAAATAGTAATCTTTCCGTCAGCCTCAACCTCGCATGTACAACTACGTATAAAATATGCCTCCACGCTTTCGGTATCTTTGAGTAGAAGCAGCGTCCTTCGTTATGTCATTTCAATAAGCATCGAGATCATTTTCAAGCCTTCAAACATGGCTGCCAGAGTCGCCACAGCAGACCTCGAGTTCACAAGGTTGAACTCCGTTGTGTCCCTCTACACCCCGCCCGCCTCAACCGCCGCAACATCTACACACGACCCAACAACCATCATATTTTGCCAGTGGATGGGCGTAGGTCCAAAATCTCGATATGTCAAATCGTTCTACAGTCACTACCATACGCTCTACCCCAACGCCCGCATCATCACCATCCGCTCCCCCATCGAGTTATTCCTCTACACACGCACCTCAACGCGTCGCGGATACTCCAGAGCCGTGACTGACGCAATTCTGAGCGATCCAGCACCTGAAAAGCGTATTCTCGTCCATCTGCTCAGCAATGGCGGTACACTAGTATTCGCAGACGCATGTCACGTGTACAAAGAGCAGACTGGCAACATCTTACCTGTGAAAGCTATTGTTTTCGACAGCGCGCCGGGCGAGTCCAGTTTCGGCCCAGCATTCAACGCCTTCGCTGTTTCGCTTCCGAAGGGTATCATGTGGTACCCCAGTGCGGCGATACTCGCGGCTTTCCTGGGCTCGGCGTCTGCTTACAAAGCGCTTACTGGACATTTGTACCTTCCGGAGCAGACCGCGGTTTTGTTGAATGATTGGGAGTTGGTGGATAGGAATGCGGCGAGGTTGTATGTGTATAGTGAAGCGGATATGCTGGTGAGGCCTGAGCCGGTGGAGAGGCATGCGAGAGAGGCTGAAGCGAAAGGGTCTGTTGTCAGGCTTTTGAAAGAGAATGACACGGCTCATGTGCAGCATATGATGCATCATACGGAGAGATACTGGCAGACGGTTTCGTATCTGTGGTCGAAAGCTAATCCTTGAGTAGGTGGCGGGGAACTGCTTTATTTCTTAACCGAGCGTTTTAGTTTGGTCATTGGGTTTTATTTGATATTTTTGTACCTTAGACCTTCTATTGGAGTTGAGATAGTAGAGGAGTGTGTGTGTTTTTTTGGACGTTTTCTGGCCTTTTTAGAGCAAGTAGATCTAAGGAATAGGTCATGTGACTTTGATCACATTGTCGAAGCTCAAGTCTTTTGGAGTCTGTCTTTTGAATCAATCGTTGTCATAAGTTTCAAGATCCCGGTGGTCATATACCACACCCATCTCGCAAAATTCTGTTTCCTACAAATACAGCCTCTTGAAAACGCCTTGGCCTCCCAGCGGAGCAGCTAGAGCTAGGAAAATGAATGAATGGGAAATTAGAAACGCAACAGCTGAAATCTTTTGGCGCCGTTAATATGTGGCTGTATCCGCGTCCAAGGTCAAGCTTAGACTAGGGCACGATTGCATTGGACTGCGCTAAACCTGAACCACGGTTACAATCTTATGACGTTTCTTCAAATACAAACACTAACAATTTGTGGGAAATTCTTGTTCTGTCCAATATTATTTCTACAGAGTAGAAGCCTTTTCTCTTTGCAAACTACTACAACATCGCTTTTTGCTCCGAACCCTTTCGCACCTGGTCGATTCATTAGAACTTCTTCAATATGGCCGTACTTTTGGATCTCCCGACGGAGCTCATACAGGATATTCTGACGTATACCCTTATACTGGACCAGCAGTATGATCGGACGGCAGTCCGACCAATCCAGGAATCTCCATTTTTAAACCTGAGTCGTGCCGAACTTGTCAAGGAGGAAATACTGCGCATCAAGTTGAGCCGAGCTCAAGAATCTTATTCGTTTTCTAAAATCCTGACGGGCTCCTTCGTACAAGGGTTGGACCAGATATATGGTGTAAGACGTCGGCTCCCCACTGTCACTCGAAACCGGAAACAGACTATACTTGCAGTATCGCTAGTAAACAAAGATCTAAATCTCATAGCCCTACCCAAGTTGTGGGGGGTGGTAGAGGTTCCCTGGGATGGCGGACGCCGCGGTGAATCTTCAATCGTGGATTTTATTACATTTTTCCGTGGGAATGCTATCATGGCTAGCTATGTCAATAGTATATCATTTACGGACAGGCCACCACTTCCTGGTACCTTGGGGTCTCAAGTTCTATCATCGAAAGGTAGTGGCAGTATCACAGACATAGCTGGACGCAGGCTTCCACTGTCTCAAACGTCAACTGTCGAGCGTTATTCGATTACTTCCGAAACTAAAGGTCCTGAAAATCTCGAAAATCGATGGCGAACTCGGATTCCTCAACGCTTTCAATCTGTCCAATTACACAGTAACACCTCCGAGCCTTCTAAACCTCACCGAAATCTCGCTGCGCGCCGAGGGCCATAGGTTGTCTTTCAGCATCTTGGACCTACTCCCGCTCTTCCTCCTTCCAAACATACGAACTCTCTATATCTCTCTCCAGTCTGACATTCAGGTGTTTGAAGAAGAAGAAGTACCAATATATTTTTGTCGGCATAACGGCACCTCGCCTTTGAAGGAATTGATCCTTGATTCTTGGGTTGTTTCTCGGCCTTCCCTGGCTGCTTTTCTAGCCCTGCCATCATCACTCGAAAAGCTTACCTTACGTTACTCAGCGGACAGTGATTTAACTTGCTGGCCTGCCACCACGCCAGTCGACGCTGCCAGACTTACCGCGGCGCTCATGGCACAAGCGCAATCTCTCAAGTGCGTCAATATCGAAGCCGCCGGAGATTACAGCAATGAATGCCTCGTGCGTTATTCTTCTTTTGACGTTTGGGCATCCTTTCCCGCACTCGAGCAACTCGGTACGTCGGTCACATCGTTTGTATGCCGAACCCAGGATCAAGCCAGATTATGGAGCCCCGAGAACCAGAATCTTCCGCAGAGCCTCGTGGAACTGAAGCTACATTCGACCACTGAAGACACGAAAGTTTGGATGTCATACGTGGAGTCAATTATTGATGCGCGCAAGAAAGGATATTTCCAAAAGATGAGGAGCATTCTTATCCATACACCGGAGTTTGAGCATCCTGCAGGGAGCGAACGACTCAAAAGAAAGGCGCGGCATGTGGGTCTGGAGCTCCAGTGCCGCGCGCAAAACTTTTAGAGCTTGGTTATATCCCTAAATTGTTCTTTTGATGCTTTTGATCGAGGCTGAGATAGCATGGAAGTGAAATTCTGGAGTTAATGTGCTCGCCCTGCAACATGTCAACCGTGCCTCTTTAGGAGATAGAAATATAATTCTGCCCCTCGCATCGTCGACACTCCTAAGTCAACAAGCTCTGACATCTATCTATATGCTCATCTTCAAAGACTCAGAAATCAATGACAGGCCTGATTTAGAACTGGGTGATCGTATCAGTAAAATATTACTCAGGGTAGCATATTAAAATAAAGTTTTTAATCAAACACAACGTTACCCTCTCAGGAAAAGTCTGCAATTTAGCTAACTTCATTATCATAGCATAACAGCGTTCTAAATTTTTTCAATTGTGCTTATTTTTCAACCAACTCTGTTATCACTGCATAATAAAGGGCTAGTATTTTTTAGTGTTTTTGCCTTTTTTCTTTTGGAAAGGGCGGGCCGTGGAAGAGGGTAGCGTACCACTTTTGAAGAAGGGCAATCCGGATCCTGTACTTAGTACCAGGCAGTCCAGATTGTGATCTACGGGGTATTTAAACCCTTTCTCAAGATAACTCGACTTGAGCAAAAACTTATCACCTTAAAAACTCTCACCACAACTTCTTCTCACATCTTATCTCAAACAACTCTTTCATTACCAGAACATACCAGACTATTCGTCACCTCCAAATCGCTAGATATGACCAAATTTCTAGATCTCCCACCCGAAGTGGTAGACAGAATTCTTTTCTACACCACAATTCTCGATCAAGTTTCCCCAGAGGGCGCACGTCTTACAACCTTTGAATCCGGTCGCCATGCATTTGTCAATGATGGCCCCAGAGACAAAGCAGCTTTTCAGAAATATGAAATGTCAAAAGCTATCACCAAGTCTTTCACCGATGGCATAACCGAGCTCAAATATGCGGTCTCCAACTCAGATTCCAGAGACTTTATATCCAATAGACAATCTCAAGGCCTAGCTCACCGACGGATGGTCAGGAAGAATCTGCTATCTTTCTCTATGACCTGCAAATATTTCTACTGTGCAGCTCTGTCGCCACTTTGGAGCTTGGTAGAAGTAGATCCTATCCCAAGTCTGGGAAAACGACCTTTGATCTCCGATCTAGTCCCACGTTTCGCCAAGAGCCCGCTCATCGCTGGCAAAGTCCGCAGTTTATTTTTCACAAATGATTGGGGAGATTGGGACGTGGGGGATCGGGAAACCGATGAATCCTTATCCTTTTCGGGATCGATAAAAGTGATGTCTGAGTTGGCATCTAAACCTTCGCGTAACTTGGGGGAAATTCGGACCCGCGTCTCCTATTGGACACCTCGCAACCGCGTGGCAGTACTCTTCAACCTCCTGCCGGGTACATCGACGATAAAAATCCACAAGGTCACTAAGCTTATGCTCAATGCCTTCCAGCCCTCGCGTTACGAAACGGTACCACACTGCCTGGAAAACTTGAAGGAGATTACCTTGGTCAGAGAAGACTTGGATTTAGACGTCATTGATGTCCTTCCGCTATTCCTGCTCACGAGCATCCGCACTCTTCATCTCAATCTGCGCATCAATTCTTGCAACCGAAGAGCAGGCCACCCCGATGTATCCGAGTCTTTTGGAAAGTCACCTGTGAAAGAATTGATTCTCGATCAATGGCATACAGAATCCCTCGGCGCTCTGCTCAAATTACCATCGGCCCTGGAATCTCTCACATGCCACCTCTCAGTCCCTAGCGCCACTTCTCCTCCAACCCAGCTTCACGCACTACCGAACGCAGCTAGGTTCTGCGAGCTCTTGAAGACACAATCAAGTTCGTTGAAAAGCATCGATATCAGAGCCCCAAACGGTGACCATGTGTCTCCCGTACAGGATGTCATTAAAGTTTGGAAGAAATTTCCATGTCTGGAGCATGTCAGCTTGCCTACAGCATGTTTTGTCGATCGCCATTATCGAATGAGCATCGATTTGAAGGATCAACTACCGCCTAATATCCGGACCCTCAGTGTCTACGCCCACGAGAACTTTCCGCTTAACATACCGGCTCATCTCTTCCGTGATGGTATTAAATACGAAAAGTGGACCGATCAACTGGCAGATTTGCTGTATCAGAAAAGCAAGGTCTGTCCTCTACTTCGTCAGGTGACGTTTGATTATCAGCAGGGGCCAGTGAACTTTACTCCAAAGAATCCTGTGAAAGACCCCTTTGTTGTGCGTGTTGCGCAAGATCCTAGGGTTAAGGTTGAACTACTGTCATTGGACAGAGTATAATGCCATGGAGCTGGAATGGATGAGTGAGGTTTGAACGTTGTAAAGGGTTTAGAATGATATATTTCTGATTCAAGGCATGGAGTAGTAGATGGGCGGTGGAAAAGAGAATATAGTGTCCAGGAACGATCATCAAACTGAGTGCGTAAAATAGAACCGAAATACATACTTGTTGTTCAGAATGCAAAGGGCACCTCAACTCTTGTCGTGGAAAATCGAGACACCTCCGTGAATCATCACAATATCTATGTTTTGCTATTCCAACACAAAACTCACATAGCGGTTAGGGATAACGCCTCCTTTTCTTTTCTCTTACAACTCAGGCATTTTCATTCAGGCTAGCATTACCTATATCCAGACTACCCTATTCCAATCCACTCTCACATCCGAAAGAATATCAACTAGCTCATTCCTTCCAAGGCGATGCCTTCAAACACTCTTCGCACCCCAAAACAGTAGGAATCATGCACTGGTAGCCGCTCATAGGTCCGCCCAAAACACTGCAGCCGTAGCAGCCATTCTTTCCCTTGCACTGCATCTTACCGGGAGTACATGAAGAGCACCCCAACAAGTAGCCGCGGCGGCTGATGGCAAGTCTACCAGGGAGCTAGGGAGAGGTTAGTAGACTTTCATAGAAGGAAGAGAGTTGGGGAAGCATACTTCGCCGTGGATAGTATAGTCTCCGTCCTGGATATAGCCAAGTCCTTCGGCTGGCAGGGAGGTGGCGAGGACGTTGGTAAGGAGAGCGAGAATGGTGATAGTAGAGAACTGCATGATGTATTAACTTGTTGACACGTAGTGTTTAGCTTTTAGTTGATAGTCTTGATTTGTTGAGCAAATGTTGTTGATTTCAATAAACCAAGGAGGGGAGGAGAGGGCTCTTATATATTTCTATTTCCTTGGGAGCGTTGACTGAATCAGACCTGTGTTTTTTATTCACGCTCTGAGCAGTTATTCACATTCAACGAACGAATGTTATTGTTCGTACATTTGAGGCAGAATCTAGTTGTGATTTGCTCGTGTCTGCTAATTGCCTCATTCTATTCTACACTAGTACTTAAGACCAGTTCAAACACAGGTCACACCCCGCCTTGTCCGGGTGTCTGCATTTATAGGGACCCCATGTATCTCCATATTTGCAGCTATAGCAGCCATTCTTTCCTGCGCATTGGCCTTTGCCGAACGTACATAGACTGCAGTCGTGTAAGTAACCTCGGCGGCCAATAGTGCGGTTTGAGGGCATCTGAAGGCACGTTAGCGTGTGTGGGTGGAGTGCAGGGGGGAGATCTACTTCGCCGTGGATAGTAGTGTTTCCATCTTGAATATAGCCGATTTCTATGGCCGACACTGACAGAGTTACAGCCAAGAAGGCGAAGAAAGTAGTTGTGGGGAGTTGCATGTTGATTTGATCGGCGAAGCGCTGTTTGGCTTGTGGTTAATAACGTTGAATCGCTGAAATGTTATTTGACTTTGATGTGTTTGATAGGGTAGATTTGATGTGATGGAGTTTACAATATTAAATTTGGCGTGGTAATCGGTCTTTATATACACGACTTATAGCTGCGTTGGCGGAATCAGACCAGGCTTTTCTCTTATTCCCGTTCACGTTAGACGGTTCGATTCCAAAATAGCAACCATGAAAATGACTCACAAGTTACAAATAGGGAGTTGAATATACCTTTAAGCTCTATAACATCAATATCCAGATTTTAGACTCCAGCCGGATACTTAAACAAAGGCCGCTCTGGACTGGAGAAATAGTTGCTTTTCATTCGAAAGACCTTTTCTAGCGGCAAACTTAGGTCACAAGTCTGGTTGTTTTATTCCTCTATCTTTTAAGGCGCAAAGTCCAAATGAAGTTCCAGTTACTAGATGGTAGGCGATAATGTCGCAGAAACTACGACTTCTGATTATTGGCAAATCTTGTTTTGGAGTCACATCTATAAGATGAATAACGAACATACCCATCCAAAACACTCTGCTGGGATTTTATTCATTCTCAGTCAAAGGTATACTTCATACTGCTTCAAAAAGCATCCCCTTTCCAAAAGAAACCTTGAAAGGGGGTGGCTCGCTTAGCGTTTCCCGCTTAGTAAGAAGTCAGATGAGACCAAACAGGCAGCCAAGATTCCAACTTGCCACCAACATTTGAGGAATTCATAACCACGGTCGCAATCCTCCCTACAAAACGCGAAACCACAACCTACTTCCACCGTTCAGAATCCAGCTTCTTGTCGAGCCAGCATGTTCTCGAGAATTTGGCGATATTTCAGCTCAGGAAACCCTGAGAGCGAGGCAGAGATTCCCTCCGTGGAAACTTCTGCAAGTCCCGATCCTTATCCCAGAGTGCGCCTTAGTATTTGTGATGATGGATTAATGACCATGTTCGGGATTCTTCCAAAGATGTCTGACGGTAGCGGATCTGGATGTCTGCGCCTCCTAAGACCATCACCCGCACAGATCGCATACATTATCGGTGCCGATTGGGAGTCCGAGATCGTATCCTCTTTACCAAACTATCCTGAGCGTCCAGGATGGAAATTTATTCCCCGGCCCGACGACCTGGCGGGCGAAGCAGACTACTGCTTTCGAATGAGACGCTGCGGCGCCGAACGCGAAGGGCCGGGAACGACGCATTGGATTACGACCCCTTTGACCGTCGACCTTCTGAATTTCAGATTGCAGAATCAAATCATGGGATGGCCTTCTTATGGAGGTGTTTGGGTTTTGCCTCGTTCGAAGATTCGCGATTATTCTCCAGCCGAATGGGAGTATGATGTGATTGACCCCAACAACGACCGCGAGCGGTATGGCATGAGACAGGCGTTGGAGGAAGATCTACATGTAAAGGAAATACTACTGGGTATGCAGTTAAAACGACAGACTAATATGGACGACTTTTGTAAAGTGCTAGAAGGAGCTGGGGCCGTGTACTATCGAAGCCTTGAGGACTGTTCGGAAGTGGTGTCCTTGGGGCTTTTGGCGTCAGATTGGTCGGATGGATTTCTTTCAGGATACCCACGCACGAGTTTTCAGAATTGTAATGAAGCGAAGATTTAATCAATTGATAAGCTACCATTCTACTAAGACAGACCGTATGAAGTGTCACTCTGGCACAGAAAGGAATATCTTTTCTGATCATAGTATTTTAAATGCAAATCAAGATTACCCGCTAATGTCACAATTCTAATGTCCCGTTGCCCGACAAAATCGCGTTCCATAACGTCTGATTCACAGCAATTAGACTCGGGTTCGAGTCATGATAGCTCTGAAGTTGTTGATTTACCGCAGTGGCACTTGTGAGTGTGAGGTTTGTTGTATTTGCCCCTTCGGGTATCATCTCAGCGTCAGCGTAATACCAGCCCATAGATGAAAGCATCAGAGGGACCAAAGGACGACGTGGGTAGTCACCGAGTCTGTCCTGAACATAACTTGCTAGGGCGTACCAGGACCAGTTATCTGGGTTCAGGCTGGTTGCTGCGTATGCTTCGGACTTGGCCGTTTCCAATTCAGACAACTTGGCCAAAAACTTCGCCTGTGCAGCGGAATTGACAGTCTGCCATGTAAATACGCCGTCGCGTCTTGGAAATAATGTCCGCTGATAACCCATATCCGATGGCCACATGTTGGGAAGCATCATCATCAGAGCTGTAATCCATGCCCGAGCCCTGTTGTCGTAATGATGTAAATTCCACTTTTGCTCATAATCGGTAGAGGCTCGCTGGTACATTCCTTCCAATGTGCCTAGTTTGAACCACGCATCGCAGAAAGCGAGACCCGCACCATCTTGTCCCCCGCATTCTTTGCACACTACGATATATGCTGGGGTCGTTGCACAGTCGTTTGGCTTCATCGTATTATCATGGCAAAAAATTTCATTATCTGGAATGCCGTAATCAGTGACGAAGTTTAATAGGTTCTGGTAGTTCTCTGATTCGTAGTTAGCAACCTGGCTCCGAAACTCAGATGTGGGAAATGTGTTTGCTGAGAGGTGGAAGAGTGATCACCTACTTTGTATCTGGAACCTCCATGCCATCATGTATGCAGGGGGTCCCAAATATTCGACTACTGCGTAGTCATTCCAATGATAGTCCATTTGGGTCACCCCGGAAGATTTGAGAATCGTACGAGCTTCCCATAAACCGTCAGTTATCGCTTTCTTTTCCCCGTCCGAGCACCCGTGCCAACTCCATAACTTCGTCCAGGCGACCAAGTCCCCATCATCGTCGTCGCTGACGGTGACATTGGAAGAAGATGACGATTCTGCCACTGACGATGTGCTTACTTCGTTTGTGAGATGTCTTTCAATTATCGTTGCGCTTGGTGGATTTGCAGTGGTAATTTCTTGTTGAGAGTGCGAGGGTTTAACAACTGCAAAAAGCACGAAGGCTACTGCCTCAAGGACTATGCAAAGAGAAGATCTCATGATAAAATAATTCTAATTAGCTGTTGACTTCTGGAAAAAATTAATGTTTGTTGAAAAGTCCCGAGAAGCCCGTAGGTAATATGCCCGACCACCACTTCCCAGATTTCAAGCCAGCTGTAGGATTC
This sequence comes from Lachnellula suecica, assembly GCA_007825345.1. Taxonomy (NCBI): domain Eukaryota; kingdom Fungi; phylum Ascomycota; class Leotiomycetes; order Helotiales; family Lachnaceae; genus Lachnellula; species Lachnellula suecica. The sequence continues at coordinate 14,822 of QGMK01000785.1, forward strand.
GTCCTCTTCGTGGCACATAAAAACAAGGATCACCAATGACACCTATTTGGGAGCGAAATTAGCGTTTAGATTCAAGATCGGAGGGTCAGAAATGTGAGGTTGGCGTTTGAGGTATGCCCTCGTGATGGTGGTTTCCTAGCAAATGTGTTGGTTTGCATTGCTCTCGTTGGACCAGAAAAGCCCAAAAGTTCAAAGGATTTGAACGAATGCAGATTCCATGATTCAGCTGCTGTTATCATGTCCGCAGTTTTGTGTCTGGGCGAAAGGGATCCTGGTTTGCTACTGTGCGGCCACCAACCAACCAACAATCCGAGGCGCAGACTACTGTGCGGCCACCTACCAACCAACAATCCGAGGCGCAGACCTGAAGTTCTAACAACGATCCTTCAAATCCCGTGTTGGACAAATAACGAAATAGCATCAGCTATCAATGTGGAGTTTAGTAGATTTAACTAGTGGACTAAATACATAAAGGGGGTTGTGGACACTACTATCGACACCTGTTCCTTCCACGCAACACAAGTAAAGAACATCCAATTCCCCGATTGCATGTGTATATCACTGGGCATCATCGATCTCGATCTTCATCCAAATTCAAACAGTCATGTTGAAGTCCACCATCTTTAGATGGTTGTCCGTGATAGCTTATTATGCTGCACGGGCTATCGGGCAAAATACCACGTCAAATGATACAGTTGGCTCCCTAGCCGGCGAACCTTGCCTGGACCTCTCATACCCAAGTGCCAAATGCAGCAACGATACGGTCGACGCGGGGTATAAACTGGGGGGCTACGAGGAATGCACAGATTCCCAAAAGGAATCCATCAAGGATGCTTTCTCGGAAATGATAGACATGATCGGCCACGACGACCCCGGGGTTAACGACCCCCCAGACTGGCCAGTCTTTCGTCCCTTGGACTGGAAGTCAGCGCTAGCCATGGACTTCTTCGGGCCCGCAGAGACTGTTGATACGGATACCCGCGCTAGAATCCAAGGTAAGAATTAAGATACCCAAACGTCCCTCCGCCCCTACTTTTCTTCTTCGTCTCGATTTTAAAGCCATTGAGAAAATGTTGCATCTAATCTAACGTCTTATTGCAATTCAGAGAACTTGGAAAGGGCCGCCAGGGTCACGCACCAGTGGGTTCCATGGGCTTCCAAATACACGTACGTTATAAAGCCCGCGGACATCATCTATGAAACCTAACTGTATTCAAGTATACGATGGGACGATCCACTAGTTAAATGCTGCAACACCAATGTTTTCGCCTACACACTCGAACACAAAGCAGAAGTCGCCTTTTGCCCGTATTTCTTCACTCTCCCCACACTGCAAGGAGCATTAGACACAGTCACGAGGAACCCGAGGAGGGCTCCATACGTCTACGGGTTTATAAACAGAGGTAAGCCACCTGGTAGCCAGCTGCAAACGCTATTGAAGACTGAAGTTGCTAACTATCCGGAAAGCCGTAGTATGGGCACATGAGCTTATGCACAACCAGGCGATTGGACACGCAGTTAATCAATACCCGTGGATTCAAGATCTGATTATCACGGACTACCACAAGGGTGATGAGAACATCAAGCCGGCGTACGGGCCCCTCTACAGTAAATGGCTTGGACAGAGGGAAGTAGCACTTTACTACGACACATCCAGCAACGCCGAGAACTACGCTCTGTTTTTTCTTGCCAACTATGTGGTGAAGAAAAGAGGTTATTATCCTAGCATGCCGCAGGTTGCTATTGATCCGTTGCGTGGCGAGGTGCCGAAAGATTGGTATCCGGGCTTCAATCCAGCTTCGGGCCCGTTTTCGATGCCCCTGGAGTGTACTGAGGCTATCAATCAGAGCAATTATCTCAATGGAACCGAAACGATTTCGCCTACACTACCTCCTGCTACGGCACACTTGCCCGGCCCTTCGTCTTAGACCAGAAAATGTCATTGCATGGTACAGGTGGAATGTTGGGTTCACGAGTTTCTTGTAAGCGAATCGTCTTAGAAGGCTAGAGCTAGCGGACTTTGCAAAGGTAGAGAAATTGCTTTAGTATGGTTTGGTTGGCAGGTTCCCCATTTTGAGTGAAGAACCCTAAGGCGGAAGTTGAACCTTGTATAGACCAATCGAAATTCGAAATGTGAATGGGACAGGCGTTTATAAATCGAGGCTTTAACGTGTGACTGGACGAAAGTAGGCGAGTTGACAGCAATTTCGTCAGCGCAGTATACGTATTTATTTAAACATATTTATCTTTAATCTTTTTATTCCAAATGTTAGCCCCCGCCCTTTTTTAAAGCACCCGTTACTTTTCTCTTTCCTCACTTTAATTTATTCCCGTATATAAAGCCAGCGATTAACCGATGTATTTAATTTAAAATAAAATTATTTAAATTTAAATCTAATTTAAATTTAAAGCTTTTTTAAAACAATTAAACTTATAATTAATTAATT
>QGMK01000786.1:0-17265 GCA_007825345.1 Lachnellula suecica
GTCATCAAAGACCAAAGACGAAGCATCCGCCGGAGAACTCTAGTTTTTGGAAAAAGACAGGGATTAAAAAGCCGTGCTATATTCATCGGCATGCTCAGGACTACGCAGCCGCACGGGCCATATGCTGCACAATATTTCAGGTCCACGTGACTTTACTATGCTAGCCCCAAAGTCGTCCCTAGCGTCAAGTCGCTCTGCGACTCCGCTAGGTACGACTTTATTACTTGTATACTAGTGCATTTGCAGGCCACTGGCAGGCGTATCCCAGCCCTCACGTGACTCTAATGTGCTAGGATATCAGCGGTTAATGGCAATGTATAGCGCGCAGCGCTATCATCGTATGAATAATAGGCTGGGCAGGTCACGGGATATGATGGCAAATCATTGGAGCAAATACGCCACTATCCTCTAGCCGTGCATACCAAAGTGCGTATATCATCCCTTATGACCAATTAATCACTGACTGAGTAGATTTTAGGAGATTCTCCCGCTGTTGAAACAAGCACTTTCTACCGCCCAGACCTGCATAATGAGCTCAAACGGATAGCACTCCTGAAATCGGAAAATTTCAAATCTCTAACTATTTGTCTCGGATCTCGAGTCGCAGCAGTGGTACGTTTGAATTGCTCATCTGAGAGTACTTAGCTAACAAGCATAGGACGTGTGGTCGGCGACCGTCATTTTGGAAGATGGTACAAGCATGTCGGCAGATTTGCTGGTTGGAGCAGACGGGGAGCGTGTAAGTGACCATTGACATTTTCTCCCATGAGCATGAAATTAACGAGGCCATAAGTCCATCATCAAAACTGCGTTTGCTGACCCAAGAGCCTTTACGCATGGCTCCCTTTCGCATATATCGCGCCCTCATACCGACAGAAGACTTGCTCGAGGATGAGAGCTCGAAGAAGCTGCTTGATTTAACAAGGGGAAAATTCGCAATGTTCATTCTTGGAGACCGAACTTTGTCTTGGTTCGAAGGGAGAGAGTGAGTAGTGTCCCGCTTATATAAATGACAGCAGCTAACGATTTCAAGTGGCTTGCTGCAGGATTTGGAAGCCGGATACTTGCTTACTCCCGACGATGAGCTTCGCGGCGGTACGTTTATTCCTTTTTGAATTTCATAAAGACTTATTGAATGAGGATAGAACGCGATTCTGCGAAAGCCAGAGAGAGAATGGTGGAAAATTATAGAGATTTTCATCCCGACATTGTCGACGTTCTCAGGTAGAATAGATTATGAATCCCAAATAATAATTTATAGACATGATGCTAACAACCTGGTCAACAGCAAGACTGATTTCGTCGCTGATTACGAGGTGTATTTCAACAGGCCACTGCAGCACTTGCATATGGGAAAGGCAGTTTTGATCGGAGACGCCGCTCACTCGGTTCGTTCGCTTTTCGTTGCCAACTCTGTCTCTTTCCTCAACACCAGCTTTTCTTTCTGTTCCCTGCTGACCCCCGTCTCTCAGATGTTTCCCGCCACCGGCCAAGGCGGATCTCAATCCCTCGAAGATGCCGGTGCCCTTGGAGTCCTCCTCTCATCACTCCCTTCTGAAGTCTCTCTCATAGGTCGCCTACGCACTTTCGAAAAACTCCGCAAAGAGAGAATTACGATCGTTCAAATGCTGTCCGGCATAGTCTTCGGGCAAGAACGAGACTGGGTTCGAGACAAACCCGGGCACTTTATTCAGAGGACGGGGATTAGGACTGCAGAGGATCATCTGGAGTTTCTGTACAAGTAAGTTTGCACTTTTTGCTCAGTGTTTTTGGTTACGGGACAAGTGCTAACGAAAGTAGTTACGATATCATCGCTGAGAGTGAGAAAGCATTGGAGAAAGAAACGATGGCTATGGCACGTTTGTAGACCGGATAAGGGATGAGAGAAGCACGGTGTGTTTGGATAAGAACTACCAGCTCTGTTATTGTACCTAGATAGATGAATTTGAAGCAATTCCGTTGATCCTTGTCCCAATCGTAGGGGTGGCTGCATTGGAGCCAGTCATCTCAGCATGCTGACATATATTTCAAGGGTAGGAATCAGATAGGATCAGTCCCGAGCGTTTCTCCTTCTTCTTTGAACACTTGATTCGTCCATTATGCTGCCTCAGAATGATGAGATTGATCTCGCGCCCGCACCTGCATCCGCACTCGCGTCCGCATCAAAGATATCTATGATAGACAGTAGTTCGAGCGGCCAGGGCACTGATTGAAGCGGGTCCTCACATCGGAGTCCACGCCGTCCGTATGCGAATCATCAAGCAATTGGGGATGAGCAAAAAGAACTTGCTAATGAGAACATCGCAGCTTTCGTACCAAAACTCGAGGAGCTTTCCGCCAATGCGGCATTGAAGCTAATGAAATACGAACAGATAGGGAATAGTGATGCGGCTAGCAAACATGATGGTTTGAAGCATTCAATAATAGTAAGACTGATGGGAAGAAAGATGTTGTGAGATTGTCCGCCGGCTGACAAATGTAGCCAGCCCTGTTGTTAAGGACTGGTATCTCTCGAGACTATTCTGCTTCCAGAACTGGCATGGCCGTTGAATCAAAGATACGAGTTTTGACCTACAATAATACATGCTCACCAAAGATGAATCGCACCAATGAAAAAGATGATCTGTCCTAGAAGGGGAGAGAGAATTTTGTTTCATTCTCCAATACTGCCATCAGAGTAGTATTCAAACTCCTTTGGCAGAGGAGCCTCTTCTTTTACCTCGGGATCGTCATCTGCAATCAAGAACGGGTTCTGCTTGCTTTGGGCCACACTCGGAGCGACAAGGGCTGCTGGATCTGACGCCTTTGTTATTATTCCACTCCTGACATTTTTCGTCATGAAAGCGGCCCACTCCCAAGGCCGGTCCCTATCGCCTGGAAGAGAATTGAAATATTCCCAGCCCATCACACCCCCGAATCCGGGGTATCTGCTCTTGAGAGTGATCAAGACTTCTTGTAGAATTTCGAAAGGAACCCAGCCGCTTCCATTTCCAGGATTCGTCACCATCCCAATCACAATTTTGTCTGCCGGGTATCCTCGAGCGACCATGAAATCGTAGCCATCAGTCTTGCTGAGGTCTCCCCATCCACAGTAGAACTGCGTGTTATACCAAGCGATCTGCTTGCCACGCATAACCTCGAGCGCCTCATAGCTAAAGCCACTGAGGTTGTGCTCTGGATGATCTGACATCAGCGCTGCAGCAACTGGGGCCAGTGTGATTATGAACCCTTCCCCAAAATCGCTCTTGAGCCTGTCGATTAGACGTATGATGCCGGCTAAAGTCATGGGCTCCTCCACGTCCAGATCCAAGCCATCGAGGCCTCGCTCCCTTATCAGATCACGCAGAGGAGTATAGTATGCTTCGAAGGTAGCTTCGTCGAGATCGAGTCGCGTAAAGGAGCCCTTGCCTGCGCCGCCTAGCATGCCTAGGACCTTGATGCCCGCAGCTTGGAGGACTCGAAGTTCTGCCCATAGAGTGACATATCGCGGATCGGAGGGGACGTGGTCATTCTAGATAGCCATGAGCTCTTGTTCTCGTGCTGGACCTTCTGCGCAGCGTTACCCACAAGATTTATGTGTCCAGGTGGATCGTTTAGATGGATTGCGGCAACGTTAACGTGAGTTACCTGGATATCTGACTTGGTTATAATGGGTAGGATCGAGCAGGGTGTGCCATCAGGATTATGCTGAGTCTGGTAGTATATGACTATTCGCGGTGTGGGAGAAGAAGGTATTGGAGGCATTAGAAATTGGTGTGTTGGTGTTGTTGATGGCGGATGTTGGAGGGCTTGGGAGGGGTCGTCCAAAAATCGCGAGGCTGAAGTTGCGCGTCGGCCACTCGAGCCACCCTCCTTTCATCACACATCTTCCAACAACTCTCCAATTGTCAAGGCCCCCATCATATAAAAAAAGACATGAATTCTACAAGCTTTAATCGGGATCCAGTACTAATAATAGGGACAGGTGTTATTTCATTATGGGTGATTCGGAAATAGGAACACTAGGACACCGAATTTACGCAAAAAGGAGGCGTTTCGCGCGTGAAGGATGAAGGGATTCCAACCAAATCGCCGCGCCTGGCAAGCTTGCGTCACCTATGCTACACGGCTCCTAGCATATGATTGATCCCATACAATGTTGTCCAAACTTTACAGCATCTCACCAGTGATGAGGAGCTGCTACCCCAGACCAAGGAAGACCTAACCCCGGCCGCGGAGCTTTTTCAGGCCAAGCTTCTTATTATTTCGAGATAAGCTTTAGGATCGATGTCAGTGAGGCTTGGCAAGTAGCCTCAAAGGGCATTCCTCACGAGCTTCTAAGGTAATGAAGACTTGTTGGTGTTGGAATCCTTTCGTTGGTGCCATGTGTCTATTTCTGCTTTCTGGTGTCCATATCATTCCTGTTTTATTCACAAAACGACAGCCAAATTTCTTTTGTTCTTGGCAGTTAGCAATGTCTCTCTCTTTGAAATCATTGTTTCCAGTTGTCGCTCTTTTCGCGTCTCATGTAGCCTCCCTGACGTTCACTTTTCCCGAACCGGGCAAGAACTATGTTTTCGCCGACGGCGATATGGCAGTTGTTTCGTGGGAGCCGTCGTCAGAGCTCGCCCAGGTGTTCCTCAATTGCAGTTCCGCTTCTGGCAAGTCCAACGGTAAAATGCTCGTCCTAACACACACGCGCGGAGAACTGACTTTGCTATAGCTACTGGAGTTGAAGCGAGAAACGCTCGGCCGGGACATATATATACAGCCAATATCACTCATGGTAGACAAAAAGACTATCAATTGTACATGTAAATCTTCTAATGCGTGTTAGGGGCGAATCACACTTCTTGCAAGTTCTGCGCAGACGTGGGCAATGAAACGTGTAGTGGATGTAAGTTCAACTTTGATCACTTCTATCCAAAAAGGCTGCCGACTAATAGCGAAAATAGCATTCAGTCTGGTAGAGAGCAAGCCAGGTACGGCTCCGAAAAACTGGACTGTCGGATTAGGCCGCCAGAATAATGCCACGGCGACACACTCTAGACACTCCTACGCAAACTCATCTAGCCTTGTGTCGTTTGAATCTGGCACAGCGACATTATCTTCTATCTGGGCTTCCGCCACTTCCGCGGACTACGAAAGCTCTTACCCTTCAGCAGCTTCTACAACTTTGGCGGAAAACGACAACGCTTACCCTTCAACAACCGATTCTCCCAGCATACAAACGGCTACAGCAGCAGCATCGAGTAATACAAATTTGCCAGATTCCGTTACAACTTCTGCAAGTGGTATTACTTCGACTTCTGCGGAATACGACAGCTCTTACCCCTCAGCAACCGACTCGCTCAGTCAACAGACGGCTACGGCAGTAGAGTCGAATGACACCGCCTCCTCATACCCCACCTTTGCAAGTGGCAGTGCTGCTACTTCCGATACCGATGGTTCTTTGCCAGCTGCTGCCACTTCCAATACAGCAAGTGGTAGCATTTCGACATCTGATACCGACAGCTCTTTGCCGGCGGCTGCCACTTCCGATACCTCAGCCGGCCTAGTCATCTCTACCATGACCATCTCTACTTGCGTCCCAACTTACATTACCTCTGTTGTCACCGTCTATCCCAGCTCCGCCGAGGGCTCCTTACCCACGACTACTGAAGTCTCATCAGCTGGTACTTCAACGTTCAACACAGATAGTTCCTCCCCTTCAGAAACACTGTCAGCAGCATCTCCCAGTGAGACCGGGGAATCGGCAGACGATGGAGGAGATTCTGTTGTTTCAGCCGTTGTGAGCACCATCGCAGTCCCAATAGTAATGACAGCATCATCTGCTGCATCTACTGATGGCCTTGATTTGTCTTCGCCATCAAACACAGGCGATCTTTCTACCCTTGCAACCTCATATTCGTCGGCTGCCCCGTCGGCCACGGGAGTAACAGCTTACAGTAGTGATATTGTATCGTCGGGATCAGCTCCAACAAGTAGTGCATCATACGATAGTATTGCGCTGACAGGCTCAGCTCCGACCAGCACTTCATTGGACAATACCATCGCTCTACCCGGTGCAGCTCCGACCAGTAGTTCATTATACGATACTATTGCACTGCCCAGCGCAGCTGCAACTAGTAGCGTATCATGGAATAGCAATTCTACCGCCACATGGTCTAATACTTCTTCTCCCTCCACGGCGTCATCTGCTTACGGCTCGCAAAATACATCAGTAAGCGCTACACAAGGTCCTAGTGCGACCCCTTCCCAAGTACAGACAAATGATGCTTCTGCGGCGTACTTCAACTCAGCTACAATCGGACTGGCTTTGGCTACTTTCATGGCGCTCGTTATTTTGTAGTTCACTTTTATACCCCTTTCATCTGATTTCTTTGTGCTGTTCAAACATTGGTGCTGGACGTGTAGGGTGTTTCGGGAGTTAGCATCGAAACGAGTATATACATATATTCCGTTATTTCTTGGCCTAAATAAATAATTCCAATTAAATCAGGCAGTATTGATAACAAATGCTCTTATATTATCTAAAAGAGCTATTCCTGCTTTTGGATCAGATGTCACGTTACCTTCTTGTTGCCCAATCATGGAAGGTGCACGTACCACGGTCTCTGAACCTCGCGCCTGCATTCTCTTTTATCCAAACCACTTAATCATGGCATTTCCATATAAAAATGCTTTTCCCAATCCAAGTTCTGAAGGCCGTCGCCTGTTTCAGCACGATGCTGTTCCCCAGCATCTTCACGCGATGGCTGAGCGCGACAACGTCAATGTTCCCATCACGTGCCAGCCACCCTACGAAACCCCTCCTTCGTGTCAATGGCCGTGAGGAGTTCCATATTGCAATATTCTCAGATCTTCATTATGGGGAGAATGAAGACAGCTTTGGGATTGGTCAAGATGTAGACTCCACGAGAGTAATGAACAACATTCTCTCATCTGAAACTCCTGACTTCGTAGTCATCAGTTCGTTCCCTGCTCTTCCTGATACCACGGGGCTAACAGACATCAGACGGTGATTTGATAACCGGAGAAAACACGTTCCTCCAGAACTCCACTCACTACGTCGATGTTATTGCTGCTACCCTCGAACAGCATAATACGCGCTGGGCGAGCACCTACGGCAACCACGACTCTCAGTTCAACCTTTCCCGCGAAGCACTCTTCGCCCAGGAAACGAAACACGCCCTATCATATACACAGCATTCTCCTTCTGATGTTCCAGGAGTCACCAACTATTACATACCCATCTACCCGTCCACCTCGAACATCCCCGTCGCCATACTTTGGTTCTTTGATTCCCAAGGCGGCTTCCCATTCCAAGTGCCGCCAGATTCAGCTGCGCTTCCAGACTACGTCGAGCCTTCCGTAGCTGCATGGTTCATTTCCGAACAAAAAGTGATTGCTGCGAAATGGGGAAGCGATTTGCCATCTCTAGCCTTTGTCCACATTCCGCCAACAGCCTTTCTCACGGTGCAGCAAAGGTATCTTCCGAAAGCGGAGCAGGAATCTGCACAATTTCCCGGCCTGAATGATGACGTTCCTCTGGATTCAGAAGGTGATGGAAATCAAGATGCTACGTTTATGGAGGCGTTAGCGAGTACGATGGGATTGCATAGTGTTTATTCGGGACATGATCATGGGGATGCATGGTGTGGGAACTGGCCGAATTCGACGACGGGCGGGCCTCATTTATGTTTTTGTAAACATACTGGATATGGAGGATATGGAAATTGGAATCGATCAAGTAGGAACTTGCTGTTGAAGTTTAGCGATGAGGGAATGGAGGTTAAGACGTGGGTACGAATGGAGAATGGCGAGGTGGTGCAGAGGGTTGACTTGAATGGAACTTATGGGGTCGATAAGTATCCATTGCAGGATGGTCAGTGAGATTAGAGTAAGTCTTGGTTATTCTCATTTTCAGACAAAGGACTTGACTTTGGCATCGGCTTCCTTGCTTTCAGTGACAACTTCTTCGCCCTCGATATCAATCGCTACTCTTAACCCCAGCTTCGCAGCTTCCTCCAGTGTGAAAGTTCCAAAGTAATCAGCATCATCCATCTCACTTAAGCCCCTTGGTGGATCAATTTTGTTCAAGACCCAGTATGCCAGGAAGCTTATTACAAACCCAAGGGGAAATGCCAAATAAGACAACTGCTGTAACGCATCCTGCACTTTGATATTTGGACTGACTGCATTAATGAATCCAGGCATTTGTGTTGCCCAGCCCACCACCCACGCCACAAACGAGCGGTAGTTGAAACCCTTGCTATAGTAATAAATACCGGCTTTATGAGGGTCGTAGAGGTCAGATAGCTTGATCCGTCTGTGGCAGATTAACCAGTAGTGGCAGATCTGGATGCCACACATTGGGCCGAGGAAGACAGAGTAAGCTGACATGACGTTGATAAATGTCCCAGCACTGCTGAGTAACTCCCATGGGCACATTGCGATGGATATGTCAAGTCCGATGTAGGCGCCGCGGCGAATGTTGATGTATTTTGGAAACAGCCCTGAGAGATCCATACCCGTGGAGAACGAATTGTCGATTGTGTTGATAGCAAGTTGGCAAACAACCAATCCAACACCCGCAAAGAACGCAGCGGCTCGGGTGCTTGAGGAATAGGAATCTGCGAGCCACTCGAGGACGATGTTCGGTGGGTTCCAGATGGCTTCTCCGTAAAGAGCTTGTGTAGCGGAAGATGTGAGACAGCCAAAGAGTGGCATGACAGTTCCAAAACTCATGATCGAAAACCATTGTCCGAAGACTTGGTCACCAGGATTTCGTGCAAACCGGGAGTAATCAGGCTGGTTTGCTGAATAATGTTAGATAAGTTTAGTGAAAGACGTGGCAACTCACTTAGCCCCACAGCGATTGAGCCTATTACGGTAGTGACACCCTTCACAATCGCCCAGCCAAGATCGGAACCGGATGTCGCCGTAGCAGTCGCAGACAGTAGTGGGCCCGCTCCGTGAGCAGCTGACAAGGCCCGGATCATAATGCTAACAAGAGTAACGAGCGAGATTGCGTTCATTACGATAAATAACTTCTTGGTCTTGTCCGGTGGTAAGTAAAGCATCGGTATTGTGATCAAATTGTATACCACCCATCCAACGAATTGAGTCGTTGTCATATTCGCGCTTTCGGGAAAGGTATTCTTCATGTGGTGAAAAGAAGGAAACATTGCCCCGAGAACGGCAGTGATATAGAGTCCGCCCGTCCAGCTTTGGACAGAGAACCACACAAGGCCAAGCAGAATGCGTTGGAGCAGAGCAAGATAGGAACCATACATCCCCCAAATCACACGAGCATAGACGGGAAATCCGATATGCCACTCAGCCCCAACGTATCCATTTGAAATGGCGACAGCAGATATGATGACTTTGCCAATGATTGTTGCGACCATGGCTTGCCATACTGATAGGCCAACTGCAACCAAAGACGCGCCAACTTGCCAATTGCTCAGGCACTGACGAAGAAATTGGTCAGACTGATTGATCACAACTTTTAGGTATCAACCTACGATCTGATTGATAGCCCAGAATGATATGAAGGCCAACTTTCCCCATTGCCGTCTAGATGGTGGCATTGGGCGGATATCATCGTTAATCCAGGGCGACGCATGCGTCCCTTTAGAAGTAGACACTTGTAAGTGCTGTAACAAATTCGCTGTCTTCATCGCGAATTCCAGGTAAAGGAATCGAACAATCCCGAAAATCGATGGCGAGGAACAAGGTATAGTATATCTAGCATTGTAGATGATAACATTTGCCCCTCCTTCCTATCCTCCCCGGCGGCGAGGAAACTTTAGATAACGACCTACCCCATTCTAGAGCCCGACCAATAGAGCGCGGATTGCGGCTGGGCGGCTAGCATCCTGAGCACTTTGCACAGCCTTGTGGTTTGACCGATGAGGGATTGTCACATATTTTGTGGAGGGTTGTCGTCGAAAAAAGCTAAAAGTTCCGCCGGAGCTCAAGCGAGGTGCTCCATGACCCCCATTCTTGTCATCTCCCTATCATAATGACTTTTAATCAACTATCAAGATTATGAGGGTCGCTGGCCAGCAAGCCAACCCATGGATCGACTATCTCTGCTGGCCGCCCTAATCGAAGCTACAGTATGGGCGGATGGTTGAGCAACATGCCCGACCGCACCACGTTCCGTTACTTATACGCCTCGACTTTCGTCTATGCTAAACGGCCATCCCTCAACTGTTACGACGTTAACTCTTTGCTTTGAGTTATATACTCTCGCAGGAAATGGAAGGCATTCGAAAGCATCTCCGAATTGGTGTCGACGTGGGGGGAACAAACACGTGATCTACCCCTGGACACCTCACTTCAAGCTCGCTTTGTTGACTGGCTTTTCAGTGACGCTGTAGTTCTCGATCCATATTTATCGAAGAGACCTGACCGTGGCATTCTTGCCTTTCACAAGACCCCAACAACGAGTCCGAATGTGACAGACGGCATCGAGGCGGCTGTGCGAAGCGTCCTCGAACAATCCAAAATTGATAGAAGCAGCATTGCCTGTCTTACTATTGGAACCACACATTTCGTAAATGCAATTGTCGAAAATGACTCTCGAAGACTATCTAAAGTAGCTATCATGAGGCTTTCGAAAAGTTTTACCAAGGAAATCCCACCTTTCTCGGACTTCCCTCCAGACCTGAAACAAATCATGAATGGGTACTATTGCTTTGTGTCCGGAGGTTTGTACCTACCCAAAGATTTTCAATCTTATTTGCTGATTTGGAACCTAGGTCTACACATCGATGGCTCTGAAGAAGCGCCGGTTGTCGAGGAGGAAATTGTTCGTCAATGCAAAGAGATCAAGCGGCTTGGGATCGAAGCTGTGGTTGTATCCGGAGTCTTTTCGCCGATCGATGATCATTTTAAGCAGGAAGACAACGTTCGGCAAATCATTCAGCGTGAACTTCCCGGGGTTGACGTTGTGTGCTCCTCGGAAGTATCCAACATCGGTTTCCTGGAGCGTGAGAATGCATCCATTCTTAACGCGTCAATTCTCAAGTTTGCTCGGAAGACAATCAAAGGGTTTAGAGCAGCCATGAAGAGGTTGGACCTGCATTGTGCTTTGTACTTGACTCAGAATGATGGAACTCTCATTGATGCGCCTTCGGCAGCCAGCCTCCCAATTCGGACATTTTCTTCGGGTCCGACAAATTCTATGAGAGGTGCAGCTTACCTTGGACTTGCAGACTTCTCTGAATCTGGGAAGAAGACGTCCACAATTGTGGTCGACGTTGGAGGGACGACCACTGTAAGTTCAGAGCATGAAGGGCACTCGTGTACAATTGCTTATACTTCTATCAACAGGATGTTGGGGTGTTGCTCCCTTCGGGCTTTCCTCGACAAGCGTCTGCATATGTTGAAGTTGCAGGTGTCAAGATCAACTTTTCCATGCCACACGTAGAGTCAATTGGGCTTGGCGGTGGATCAATAGTGCGTTTCAGCGATAGTGATGTGACTGTTGGACCGGATTCTGTTGGCCATCATTTGAGCACGAAAGCGAAGGTGTTTGGCGGGGATATTCTCACTGCCACAGACATATCTGTTGCTGCGGGTGAAGACATTGGTGATCGAAGCCTGGTCGAAGACCTATCACCAACCACAATCTCGCTGGCCGAATCCAGAATCAGGAATCTAGTGGAAAGAGTTGTGGATCAGATGAAAACATCTCCGGAGCCTTTGCCCATTCTCTTGGTAGGAGGCGGGTCCATCATTGCCCCAAAAGTCGTCGCTGGCGTGTCGGAGGTTATCCAACCTCCTTTTCACTCAGTAGCCAACGCAGTCGGTGCAGCTATCTCGAAAATTGGAGGTACTGTGGATATGATTCAAAGCACTGCGCAACAATCCATTGCCCAAATTACGGAGAAGGCTAAACAGATGGCGGTAGAACGTGCTGTAGCAGCAGGAGCAAAACGGGACACGGTCACGTTAGCAGAAGTCGACGCAATGCCCTTACAATACGTGGCAAACCAAGTGCGGGTCATTGCTCGAGCCGTTGGAGAATTCTCGCCTGATGCATTCAATACCGATGATGCTACTAATAGTTTCGCACCCGAAGACGACGACGAGATTTACGTTGAAGAATCGGCGAAAGAACCAGCAGCTCCTGTCCATGATCCACGTCCTATCATTGATATTGATACTTACCGACCAAACGTTGTGAACAATGCTAAAAGTGGAGTTCCCGAATGGCTTCTTTCGGAAACAGATGTGGAATGGCTGGCTGAAGGTTGCTACGTCCTCGGATGTGCAGGAGGCGGAAGCCCGTTTTCGGAGTATATCAAATTACGCGATATCCTGCGTGCTGGACATACCATCCGAATCGTTGATTCAAGTGCTTTGAAGGAATCAGATATCATCTACTGGGGTGGTCATATGGGCTCACCTGCGGTGTCGAATGAGCGGCTATCGGCCAATGAGACCGAAGATGCGATGCGTGAGCTTATGGAATATCTTCGACACGACTCCTTTGACGTAGCTATGAGCCTAGAGATCGGAGGGGCGAATGGGTTGCAACCTCTCCTTGTTGGGAGTAGCAAGGTTTTCGATTGTCCGACAGTTGACGCTGACTGGATGGGAAGGGCATACCCGACTTATTGGCAAACCACACTGTGTGTCTATGAGACTGGGCAACTGGTACCCTGCGCCATTGCCAGCGGTGACGGAAAATCAATTCTCATGACCAAAACAACGAATGATGAGATTGTAGATCGAGCCCTGAGAGCATCTTGCACCGAAATGGGTAGCCGAGTGGGCATGGCGGCTAAGCCCACGACCAAGGAGAAA
Organism: Lachnellula suecica; assembly: GCA_007825345.1. Lineage (NCBI taxonomy): Eukaryota > Fungi > Ascomycota > Leotiomycetes > Helotiales > Lachnaceae > Lachnellula > Lachnellula suecica. The sequence goes on from QGMK01000786.1 coordinate 12,805, forward strand.
GTCATCAAATATTCAGTCCTCAATACTATGAGTCTAGCGTGGAGAATTGGGAGATGCATTGCACGTGCAAAGAAACACAACACTAGCAGTACTGTCGCGGAACAAATAGTTGATGAGGTTGGAGGCCCCGAATCAGCCAAAGTGCTCTTCAGAGGCAAAATTATTGGGGTTGAAAGGAGATTGTCAAAGGGCCATTCCTATGGGGAAATTACTATCCAACAAATTGCCGATGAAGATCTCGAATCTGCCTCCGCATCCAGCTACAAGACGGTTGCAATTGGTGGCGTTTTGAAGATACCTTTCAAGAATGAGAACGTGTACGCCAAGCATGTAAAGGATGATGGAACCGAGCAAATTATCGCGAGTGTACCTGATCTAATTGCGGTTTTAGATACGCAAAGTGGAAAGGCACTTGGAGTTCCTGAGTATAGATATGGTGTCATGGTCACAGTCCTAGGGATTACTTGCAGTCCTCGCTGGAGCGATACGCCTAAGGGCTTGGAGATCGGCGGGCCGGCAGCAATGGGCTATAAAGAAGTCGTCTACAAACCTTTGGGAAAATACGTGGAGCCGAAGAGCGTCGTGCTTGAGTATACACCTTCTGAATAGACAGCCTGATGAAGACTGAGGAAAATCGATGGCTAAATTCTGAAATATCATAAAAAAAGTGGCATTTTTGTTACTTTCCGCAGAAGACAACTCGAGCTAAGAAAACGATCCAGGTCAAGAAATTCATCACGCTCCATAATCGTACCTCTTCACCCTTTCAACAATTGGCAAAGCCACTGTTGGTACAAGTTGCGAAAAGGTTCTTGCCAATCGCACCAGCAACCTGCGCTTTTGGGCTTCTTTGGGTTGTGCCCAGCTTCACATCGATATGAGTACCTCCGCCCACGTTGCCGCTTACAGCAGCCGTCGGTGGCTGGGTTAACGTGCCTTGAAAAATTGTGTAAGCACCCTTCTTGGCGGGCAGCGCAGTCAACGTGGCCGATTTCTGCAGGTAGACAGGTGAGTGTGAGCCAGCCTGGCCTGATGCGTAATACAAGGTAGCGTTTAATTTCGTTCCAGTAGGAGCCAAGGTGGTTAACAACTGTGGATGTCAGTTTGACCAAAGATGAAGGAATTCCGAACTCACCGCCGCGCTAACTAGATACTGGGGTCCCGCACTCGGGTTTACGAAACTCAAAGAGGGGACGACGAACAGATTCAAGTTGATTGCTTCGGTATACGATCCCTGAATATTGAGAGAGGTAATACTGGGGCTGTTGAAGGTATCGTTGAAAGTGTAGAACGTGGTGTTTCCAAAAAAGGGAAATCTGGTTGCACCATTTGTTTGGTCAATTATATAGTCCTGTGGAACTACAATCGCCGTTAGTCATGGCTCTATGTTGATCCTCTGATAATTCACTTCCAGCTGCACTATTGTGCGGGCCAGTATTTCCTCCACCAATAGTTCCATAATAGTACGAGGCTTTTGCTGGTATAGCACTAGCAGTTTTCGAGTAGGTGCCTATCGTTCCTGAATATGTCACGTTGCCAGCCGAAGTAAGATCGAGATTACTGTCTATGGTAATCCTGCAAAAGTCTCAAAGTCAGTATTACGTCGGAGAAAATGAAGAGCAAAGTGAGAATATAACGTCGACTCGGCAACCGTAAATTTCATAAGAATAGGTAGATTACTGTAAGAAGTTGTTCACTTACCAATTTCTAGGGCCGATTGGATCTGAAAGAGGTGCGTTGTGCGGTACCGTGTTGAGCATCTTCTCGAATACAGGAAAGCAAGAGTTCTCAAAAGTTTGTTGAGTTTTGGCCATAGCTCTGATGGTAACGCCGCCGTCAGATTCAAATATGCGCTTGTCCGATCGGAAAGCAATATTATCTGTTGTGACTAAGGGCCCCCCGGCCTTATTAGTACCATTGATATAGTTTTGTAAGCCTACATTGTCGAATACAAACGGAGTGTCATCAAAATAATCAACTTCGGTTGTACTATTATCGAATATTAGCACGGCCTACTTCCTCAATGATGCTTTTCTTACCCAAATGTAGGTTGATTGCCAACTTTGAGTCATTAGCTTTGGTCCACTTTATGGGGCAGAGTACGAACCAATTTCAGCAAAATTAATCTTATGGACTCCTCCAATTGAGTGTCCACAAGCTCTACGTAAAGTCAGATCTGGGCTATTTCAAGCCAATTTGGAACTCACACTGCCGTAATCATTTCGGTCTTGCTGAATCCAGCATTCACAAAAGCAGCAAGCTGTGTAGCGTTCGAGTCTCCAGGACCAGGGACTCCGAACGGACCTTCAGATGTAGCATCTATGCGTCCCACTTTGAGCTTTATCATTGGAGAGATTGGGTCGCAGGACAGAACAGCTTCGGCCAACCCCTAATTTTATCTTAGCTTGGCGTAATCACTAGAAGGCGACCAACTTACTAGTGCAATGAGATCCGAGGTAGAGATGAACACATTGGAGAAAAGATTGAACTGCAAGAGTCAGTCGTAATTCGCACCTTACCATTTCTTGTGGAGGACTTACGCCATCGATTGTACGATCGATAAAACTCACGCCAGGAAAGACAGTTCCATTATTTTCTCCACGGCCGGACTCAAAGCCAACAGATGCGTCAAGACCACTATTTCTAGGCATAAGTGCTGCTGGACTTATTCTGGAGAGTACCACTTACCCAGTTTTGGCTGTAACATTTGCGGTGATGAAGTCGTGGAAAACGGTCCTTACCCATTGAGCTGCAGTCTACGAAGAATATTAGTACTTTTGATTTGCAGGTTCTTTGAGACGTGGAGTTTCGAGGGCCGGTAAGCGCTAGGACGCCTGGGAAATACAATCCGACCACAGGTCTTTGGCTCAGAATGTCTCAAGTTAGGGAGGGGGGAAGGGGGGGTTAGACATCTTAACATACCTGGTCTCCTGGCGCATCGGGGGAATCTATGGGAGGTCCAACATTGACAAAATCACAGGGGCCAACTTGAAAGTCTATGCTTCCTGGACTTAACATAAGTCGTTCGACCGCCAGGACTTTCTCGGCTAGAGTAATGCCGTTTGCATCTTGGCAGTTGAAGCCTTTAAACTGCAAGAAGAGAGTGACGATGGCAATGAAGAACATAATGCTGAATATAATGGTGGGTCTGAAATTGTCTTTTCTTTACTCGGGTGCCGAAGGTAGCAGGAACTTCAAAGGACGGTGGGAGTGGTGAGATATATACTTATGGAAATCAAAGCTTTTGGTGCTGACGTTATTGTGAACGATGAGATTACCTGAGCTTTAGTCCCTTTACTGATTATAGTCGTCGTAAAGCCCAATGGAGATGTGTCACACCGCATGGGTTCATAGTTCAAGAAGGGGTCCACCCGAGCTGAAGTAGAAAAATTTGCTTTTGAGGCTTTCCAAGTAGTGCTCTAAAGTTCAATTGCGAAGAAGGCTTGAGACACGAGGAGCGAATCCTAACGTAAGCTGCCGAATTCATCTTCTCTTACTTCTCGTTGTGATGATGGGTAGCGGCTCGTCTGATAACTTAAAGCTTAAGCTTCAAGTCAAGAGCTTCCCGTGTGTAGATCAAGGGACCTGCAGGCCATCCATGTTGCAAGGCATGTAAGAAGGAGCAGTGAATCGCAACTGGTCGATATGCTGCCTGCCCACTTTTGCGACAACTTGTTGGCTGGTCCAAGAACGTGTTGATCCTTGTCGGCAAGGGTTTTATGTGCTCTGCGTCCTGGTTGACGGGGTTTCGGCCAGGATCACTGCATAATGCGCTTGATTTAGACTCGTCGCGGCCCTTGCAAATTCTCAAGACGCTTCTAGAATAAGAGGCATGGGAGTTTCCACCCAGAAATTACAAATTATGTGATGGAAAGTAAGATGAACGCCACAGATACAGCCTTGTGCTGAGGGGCACCAGCCGAGCTTAGTTGAGAATGTTATGAAAGATATACGAAGTATCATCACGCGCAGGAGAGTGAATAAAGTAATCGGTTTACTTCTTTCGGCCTCACGATTGTTGAACCCTTGCCGGTGGAAAATACTACAGTGAGAAGCTTATTTTGCTGACCGCCAGTAACACTAAGTTATTGAGGATGGGAATTCTTACACGTGTAAGTCTTTGCACTCCTGTACTATTTTGTTCGGGGACTTAAGTTAAGAGCAATCTTAGAGGTTGAGATTGCACTTCAAATGTTTTGAATACTGCTTTGCGAAAGTTGGCCTCAATATTAAACAGCGTAATAAAATAAAATTATTCAAATACGAAAATGCGTACTTATATTCAATTCAAGGGGTTTTAACCTTAAATTATATTTATATTTAAAAATCATTTAAGTATAATTAATTTATAATTAATTATAATATTATATAAGCAAAGCCGCTAAATTAATTTATTGCCGCGTTGCTTTTATTAAATCAAGTTAATTTTAATATAATAATAAATTAATTTAATAAGATTTT
>QGMK01000787.1:0-17250 GCA_007825345.1 Lachnellula suecica
CCCACTCCCTCCCTCCGACGCGCATCGGAAATTCCCTTCCCCTTACAGCCAAGCCACCTGTGGCGTCACATATTATCCGAAAGACTGCGTGCGTGCCATCCCGGGCTCTTCGGCAGGCTTAGGGCTTGAGAATTTGGAATTGGGGGTTGGGGGCTATCCTTACAAGTACCCCAGGAAGCTGGTATGCAGCGAGTTAGGATTTGTACGTACAGCACAAGCACCTTTCTCCGGCCTCCCACAATAGGCCCAAGGTATCAAAAACCAGATCCTGCATCGGTACTACCGCGGGGGGTATTGTAGATGCTGAGGTTATTGATCCTGCGCGTCATTTTTGGGCAAATGCTCAAGGCGAAGGCCGGAGGATTTTGAGGTGCAGATGAAAGCGCGGTGACGACTGATGAGGAGCCGTTAGATGTATGCAGGTACTGTGAGTAGGATTCGGAGTTGGGTTTTGTGGAGAGGCCGGTGGAGATTTTGCATGTTTGGAGGTTTTTGGCAGGCGAAAGCCGTAGGATTATTGTAGTGAGGGGCGAGGCTGGGGCCTTCTGGTTTGGGTTTGTTTGGTTTGAACTTCGAGGGGTGGGTTAATGTACAAGCAAGGGAATGGCAGAGGTTCTTGCTGTACCTTTGCTACAAGCGTAGCCTCGTAGGCGCACTAGTCGACCGAGATGTACTGTAGTTGCTTCCGATGAGATGATCTCGGGCGGTGGCCGAGTTGGACTGCCTAAGATGGGCAAACTGGATGAAGAAACTCAAAACTCGGGCATAAAATCTGTTTCTAGCCACCGGGCTTGGGACTTCGTTTCGTGTGCGATGTAACCGACAAGTGCCGGGTTTGAGTCTAGAGGCAATGAGGAATAGAGTTCGCTTGGAGCGAGTTGTCGAGGATGACGAAAAGAGAATGGCGGGGGATTCTATAGAGAATTGTATCGGCCGAGAGAAGCGTGCAAATAGAAAGCGGGGACGGAGAAAGGAGCCTCGCACTTGGGCAAACTGTTCAGCTCCTCGGATATAGACAGAGTTGACAAGAAAGAAACGAGATAAATCATCGTCAAGCTATTACTCTAGTAAAAATCATGCCTCATATAATGATCAATTTGTGTTTGACTAGGGGTGGGTATATGCAACGAACGCCATAGGTAGCACATGACCAAAAGACTCACAACATCCACCTGCTGTACAATTATAAGCCATTAACACCATTGACAGCCGGGACCTGCGACTCTAGTCTAGCAACCAGTTTCTTGACGCTGGTCCACTCCTCGTTCCTCGCGCTCTCTTTGCCTCCTAGGTCTGGGCCAACTTCGAATACAGTGACGGCTCCATCGATACCGCCAGTCGCGACTCGCTTGCCTTCTGTTTCTTCCCAGGCAACTTTGTTTAAACTCTTAGACATCATACTCCTGCCTCCTTTTCGTACGCTGGGTTGAACCTTGGCGATGGGAACTTCGGTGTCAATGGTAATATCCCAGACTTCCAGGTTACCGGCTCCATCAACAAGTGAGAAAACACCGGGCTTGATGGGCGACCAAGCAGCATCATAAACGACATCTTCTCGAGTGAAGTCCAGTATTGGAACAACAGATTGTCCTTCACCAGTAACCCCGGTTGTCGATGTTGCAGCTGGGGCACGAACTTTCCACAACTTTACACTCCAATCCAAGGAGCTACTCAATACGAGATCTCCAAGGTCGACTGGTCCTCGAGCGGGATGGAAATCCATCGACATTACAGGCGCGGCGTGGCCACGATAGCTAACCCTCTGGTCAACTCCAGCTTTTGCACCAGCTCTGTCGTATCGATGACATGGGAAAATAGTTCCCTCTTCTGACCCAATCAGGAAATATGTTGGGTCGGTCTGTGGGAAGGCCATGCAGGTAGGACTGATGTCTTCCGTTTTTGCTGGCGGGGGAGTCGTCAAAACCAGCAGTTCTTGTGGTTGAGCAAGCATGTCGACGGTCCAGCCACAAACAACACCATCAGTTGAACATGAGATGATGTTATTCGCATTTTGAGTACCAACAATATCAACGGAGTACACTGGGTGGGTATGTCCAGATCCCGTCAGAGGTGTCTTCTGTACGGGTGCGGATTTCGCCCTAGTATCCCAAAGTAAAACCTGACCACTGTATGCTCCTCCGATAATCAAGTTTGGATGAAACGGAGAGAATTTCGCAGTCAATACATCGGACTGCGCATGAAAGACGAATTCTGGCCTGTCGTGAAGATGCATATTCCATACTTGAACAAGTCCATCCGGATCGTTGGGTGCCGAGGGATTTTTGGTGTAAGATGCCAATACCAATTCGGGGAATTTGGGAGAGAAGCTGATATCACTGATCATCCGCTTCTTTGACCATCTCTCGTCGTAGAACTGTGCTACTTCTTTCACCCGCCGCCTCCCTTTTCCACTTGTGTTGCCATACTCATCGTCATCGTCCACTCCAGCAGCGCCACTGAGAGCGTAATCAGCCAAAATATCGTATTCTTGATCTAAAGCTCTCTCGATGACCTTGCTGGAGCGTTCCACAAAGTCCATAAAATCAGGCGAAGACGTGACAGCATTCAACTCATCGGCATTAAGTGTTCTAGCTGGGAAGTTTGCTTTGGCAATCGTTGTTGGTGATTTTAAGGGTCCATCGACTATTAGATCCCGAGTTGCCTTCAACTCCTCCTCGATCTCTTTCCTGATGTTCTCCCGTAGTTCCTCTTCCCTGGACCGTTCTCTCCTGCTCAATCTCTTGCTCGGTGTCGAGGTTGCAGGTGTGATAATGTCGTCCTCTTCTGAATCTTCGGTAGCTCTGGATGTCTGAGTCCCCCATTCATCTGTGGTCTGCACGCCTTTGCTATAGGAGAAGACTTCCTTAACGGGCGAGGGTATAAATTCGTAGACGGTGGAGAGAGGGGCGGTAGATAGGGTTTGGACCGCGATGGTGAGAGACTGCGGTCTTTGGGATTGTGCTGCTGAGGTATCTGCAGACTCTGAATTTTCATTGCTAAGTTGCCCAGCGCTCAGCACACTGTTCGGTCGGCTGCCTTTGCCAACAGGGGAACCAAGAGGACCAGTTGAACCTGGCCTGCTTTTATCGGGGCCCAGCACCGATTTAACTAATGCATCTACATCTTCTCGATTCGAGCCTCGTCCGGGTTGTGGGGACAAGATCTAATGTATGTTAGCAAGCCCAGACCATGTTCAGGGGGAAGTATTTACATCACTGGGGCTTCCGATGCTCTGCCTGCTTGCGGAAACGTCCCTGGCCCGCAGCTCCCTTTGCCTCTTAAGCTCAGCAAGCTTGGCTTTCTTTGCCAGAATCTCATCTCTTCGTTGTTGCATCATATTTGCGACGCATGCCCATGTCGCTGGGAACGGCGCTGTGGATATGCTTAGGTGAGGGCAGGGCGAGGGATTTTGTGGTTTCCGGAAAAGCTTCGAAGGTAGAAAAGAAAGATAATACAAGCCAAATTTGGCTATGAAGCTAGAAAGCTGAAACCAGTCCTTCAAAGAGTTGGATGCGTTGTCGAGGCTGTCGCGTCGTTGGACGCGGTTTCCATAGATTAATATGTATCACGTGCACTGAATTTGGTTCGAGGAATTTCCCGGCTACGAAAGAAGCTCCAGAGATCTTTCTTCCGACGCCTCCTCAGAAAAGAGCTTCGAATTATCCACCACCACGCCCGGCGACTTCCTCATTTGCGACAACCTGTCAATTGACTCCTCCGACAGATCGCTGCTCCTCGGCTTCGTCACAGTCTCTTCTCCCAGAATCCCCGAACGCATCCATGGCTTCGACGGGGGTTAACGTACGTTTAAAGTTTGCGCAAGCAGTTGGCAGCTCCTCAATTGCTTACAGACACGTCAAATACTTGCAGAGGAGCTTATAAGAATATGGCGCTGATTTTGTTACCTACAGATCGCCCGGTGGTCGGCTTTGGGCGCCGGTGTCCTTTACGGAATCTACTATCAATCATCTCTTTCAGCATCAGCAAAACTCGCCGCAGTCAATCGACAATACGAGCACAAGCAGAAATTGATTGAGCAGGCGAAAGCGGAATTTTCGAAGAAGAACTTGCCAGCGAGTGCTAAGACAGAGGGAGGAGACAGTATGTTTTGCCCAATTCTTGAACCCCAACGAGCCCATGGCCAGAACAAGTGCTGCGATGCCTAAAGACGTACCATACTGTTTAATCAACGGCTGAGCCTTCATGGAGCATTTACTGACACATTTGAATAGTCATAACAGATCCAATGGATTCAAGATTCGATTTGGAGGCGTACCTGAACACTGTTGCGGCCGAGAGCAAGTAGACGGGGGCATATGGGTCGGCTACGAATGTAATGATGGGTCAAGATAGAGGGCATTGCTGGTGGGCCATTTGGGGTTGCTTGTTGGGCCTCCTGCGATGCCATTTCGTTTCATGCAAAAGCCATAGACGTCAATTCGCATACTTCTTGTACATTTGTACTCATAGTGGAAACAAGACTGGGAAATTCATAATAAGACAGTTGAGCCTGTATATTGTCTGACAAGTGACTTGTAGCGTTCTGGTTGAGACTGGCTCGCGGTAGACAGAAAAAGCGACCCTTAAATAGTGTCTTAGTACTCTTTCTCTTGCGCTTTTATCTAGCCTGCTATTTATAGCAAAAATAAATATATTTATTCTAAGCCCAACAGTTCATAAAAGACGCAATTTTTTAATTTCTCATACGCGGTAGAACATTTAAAAATACCCCAAATCACCGGTTTGCATTAGTATTTAGTGTCGCTTTTTTCGTCTACCGTGAGACTGGGTATATATTATGCTAAGAACACGTCAACTCAGTGCTCACTTATAATTGGCACCTTATTGAGTCTTTTTTCAACTGCCGCAGCAACAGTTTATAGTCAAGAAACAATTATGGAATATTAAGTCTCTTTGTGATCAGTAATATATGCGAGTGGTACCTGGCGTGTTCAACACACTGAATTGTTCTAGGAAGACTTGGCAGTGCCACCTATGCTGTCATATTTCGAAAGTCTAAAACTGTCTATTTTGGATTCGAGAGTTGAAGCCTCCCATTAATTCAAAGAATTTCTATAATATATACATGAACTTCATTAGCAGAAAATAATCCCTCGGAGTTCTGCTGCGACAGAAGCTCAGACGCAAAGGGCGCTAGTACGGTCCAGGGATTAGCAGCCGCGCGTGTTGTAGCTTCAAGAACAGATATGCTTGATGCGACATCCTCAACGACAACTTTTTCGATCAACCACCACAATGTCGGACACAGTCGCGGAGCCCTTCCTCAAGGGAAACACTGGGAGGAATACAAGAGGAATTCTTCGGTTGTCAATTCTTGTTTTAATTGCAGCTGCAGCCATTGCCAGTCGTCTCTTTTCAGTTATCCGTACGTATACCGATTCTCCAGCTTGGGAAGCTTCCTTTGGAATTTCAATGATGTGCCACATTAGCATGAACTGAAATATCATGGAGGCTTCTTGGCTATAGAAATTGTCTAGGACTCTTGCTAACTAGGATATCTTGCAGGATTCGAGAGTATTATCCACGAATGTCAGTAACCTACCCCTCGAAACCACCCTCACCATTCAGCATCACACAAAGCTTTGGAAAGACTGTGGAAGCTAACTGATATACAGTTGATCCTTGGTTTAACTTCAGAGCGACGAAATACCTCGTTTCACATGGATTCTATGATTTTTGGGATTGGTTCGATGACAGAACATGGCATCCACTCGGTCGAGTTACTGGAGGAACACTTTACCCTGGTCTCATGGTGACCAGTGGTGCCATCTACCATGCTCTCCGAGCCCTCACGATCCCGGTCGACATCCGTAATATCTGTGTGCTGCTTGCACCGGGCTTTTCCGGACTAACGGCATTTGCAACCTACCTCTTCACGAACGAGATGTCCACCTCTCCTTCAGCTGGCCTTCTCGCAGCCGCATTTATGGGCATTGCCCCAGGGTATATTTCTCGATCAGTTGCTGGCAGCTACGATAACGAGGCTATTGCCATTTTCCTTCTTGTCTATACCTTCTACCTCTGGATCAAGGCCGTTAAGCTTGGGTCTGCTATGTGGGGAGCTCTTTGCGCTCTGTTCTACGGATACATGGTGTCTGCTTGGGGTGGATACGTCTTTATCACCAACTTGATCCCTCTCCACGTCTTCGTGCTCGTTTGCATGGGACGTTTCAGCCCAAGAATATACGTCAGTTACTGCACTTGGTACTCCCTTGGCACGTTGGCGAGTATGCAGATTCCTTTCGTGGGTTTCTTGCCAATTCGCAGTTCTGAGCACATGTCCGCACTGGGTAAGCTTAGAACACCTTGATTTGATCTCACGTGCTAATAGTTGCAGGTGTTTTCGGACTGCTTCAATTAGTTGGATTTGTTGAGTTTGTTCGCTCTGGTGTTCCAAGCAAGCAGTTCGCTACCCTACTCCGGGGTTTCGTGCTTCTCGTCTTTACCGTTGCTTTCGGTGGTCTCGTCCTTTTGACCGTGTCTGGTGTCATTGCTCCATGGACTGGTCGTTTCTACTCTCTCTGGGATACCGGTTATGCCAAGATCCACATTCCAATTATTGCCTCCGTATCTGAGCATCAGCCAACAGCGTGGCCGGCGTACTTCTTTGATCTCAACTTGCTCATCTGGCTCTTCCCGGCTGGTGTATACCTCTGCTTCCAGTCGCTTGCTGATGAGCAAGTCTTCGTGGTTGTCTACTCCATCCTTGCGAGTTATTTCTCCGGTGTCATGGTTAGACTTATGCTCACCCTTACACCTATTGTTTGTGTTGCGGCTGCTTTGGCGCTTTCCAGCTTGCTCGACACTTACCTGTCCGTTAAGTCACCCGAAGTGCCTGTGGAAGCTGGCCCTGATGGTACCAACGGCACCCCAACTCCTAGCAAGAAGGCGGCTAAGCAGGATGGTCTCCGTTCTATGCGCCTGCCAATCGTTGGTATCTACACCACCTTTTCCAAGGTGTCTGTTGTCAGCGCATTGACCGCATACCTCCTCATTTTCGTCCTCCACTGCACCTGGGTTACCTCGAACGCTTACTCATCTCCATCCGTTGTTTTGGCAAGCAGAATGCCTGACGGGTCTCAACATATCATCGATGACTACAGAGAGGCCTACCAATGGCTCCGACAAAACACCAAGGATGATGCCAAGATCATGTCATGGTGGGATTATGGATACCAAATCGGAGGTATGGCCGATAGACCAACCCTCGTTGATAACAACACCTGGAACAACACCCACATTGCCACTGTTGGAAAGGCCATGAGCTCCCGCGAGGAAGTCAGCTATGAAATTATGCGTCAACATGAAGTTGATTATGTTCTTGTTGTCTTCGGTGGACTTTTGGGCTACTCTGGAGATGATATCAACAAGTTCTTGTGGATGGTGCGAATTGCTGAGGGCATCTGGCCCGAGGAAGTCAAGGAGCGTGACTTCTTCACCGACAGAGGAGAGTACAGAGTGGACGATGGTGCCACCGAGACCATGAAGAACAGCTTGATGTAAGCAACCCTTGCCTCCCCTAGGAGTTCCAACTGACAATATTACAGGTACAAGATGTCATACTACAACTACTGCACTCTCTTCCCTCCTGGACAGTGCCAGGACCGAGTTCGTGGTGTCAAGTTGCCAGACGTCGGCCCAACGCTCAACACCGTTGAGGAGGCCTTCACTAGCGAGAACTGGATCATCCGAATTTTCAAGGTCAAGGATCTTGACAACGCAGGCAGAGACCATGCCTCAGCATCATCATTCGATAGAGGTAACAAGAAGAAGAAGACGATTAAGAAGAGAGGACCAAAAGTTTTGAGGGTAGAATAAATAGGGCAGGAGGAAAACATGCTTTTGTATCATATCTCATACATCTTTGGCTGGGCGCGGCTTGAAAATGGAGCGAATCTTGTGTCTAGTAAATTGTACTCTTAAACAAAGCCTGCCTTCCAGTGAGCAGTTGTTATTGCATGGCATTGTATTGTGTTTGTTGTTTGTTCTTGACAGTGTAACATCCGTCTTCAGACGTGGCGATCAGATGAAGTTTTCTATTACACGATTGTCACGATGAAGTATCGGATGAATATATGTCAAGAAGCTGCCTCGCGGTAGACGGAAAAAGCGACACTAAATATTAATACAAGCTGTGATTCGGGACACTTTTAATTGTTTTACAGCGTGTGAGACATTGAGAATATGTCTTTTTCAAACAGTTTGGTTCGAAAAGAACTACTTTTGGTATATGCTATATGCAGCCAGCTAGTGGGAAGCACAGGAGAAAGAGGGTCGAGTGTCGCTTTTTCTGTCCACCGCGAGGCTGCGCAATCGTTACTTATCGAGAGTCAATTGATGAGAAGGGGGTGATGCTTGCCTTGCGAAAATATACGTCTCGATTCACCAACTCCCAACAACGTACTTTCCGCGATCGATCTATTTTGCAACTGTCGTCAACAACTCGGCGAAAGCGGCCACATTTTGCTCCGTTTTCAATTCACCACAGCCATAATCATTCTTGGGGAGCGGGAGAGGGACTAGCCGGGCCAAAGTTGAAATTTTCCTCGACTTGTCTCTATAATTCCACGACAACATACACTCCTCGCTCCTTGCCACTGTTGCTTGCCTCAATTTGCTTTCCTCTAACTAATTCGCTTTCACTTGCCTTGCCTTGCGATATATTCTCTGTTAATGTTTTGATTTGCCGCTCGCAGCTACGGCTACTCACAATGCTGCCATTGTAAGTTGTTTTCCAGCTTCAATATTGCGTCACGCACCCTCAAATTACTCGATCTATTTGTCTTTGAGAGATATCCTAACCAAGCCGCAGTGTTCCGTCCGGTAGCTCTCACAGCGGCGATGGCAATAGGCGAGAGCGAATCATCCCTGCTGGTGTTCCGTACATCACCAAAATCGGTGGACGGATTGTCATGGCTCGTGACAGGAAACCCAGGCGCTCTTCGAACGCAGTGAGTCTATTGGGAGATACTTTTGGAGCGCCGAGGGCTCATAGACGTTCTGCTTCGCAGTCTGCTTCGGTGCCTCCTCCTTCGACTCCGGTGGTCGTTGAGGGCGTTACCTACGTTCCACAGCTTGATCAACCAGAATCTTCTGAAGCACGGAGGGCTCGTAGGCGCACTCGTTCGCACTCTGTTTCGGCCGCTCCTCCTTTAGGTGCGGTGGTCATTGAGGGCGTTACCTATTTTCCACAAGTTGCAGGACCGCCGTTTGTTCAGCCACCGCCAATTCACCAGGTACCATTCCAGCAAGCACCATTCCAGCAGGTCCCACTCCAGCAACCATTTGTATATCCTGCTGGACCTCTTATGCCGCAGTTCGTACCACCGCAGCCGCAGCCACAACCGCAACCGCAACCGCCTCAGCAAGTCGTTCCTCCCGCTCCTGCGCCAGGAAGACCATCGAGGAGAGACTTCAGAGACCTCAGATCGTTCGATGCTCATTATACTGGCCTTGCCGCTGGGGGTCGAGGGCGGTCCTCCAACCCCACTTCAAGAATCAGAGAGACGGCCACTTCCAGTACTTCGGTCACAATTACCAAGCATATTTGCGTCCAGTGCCGAAGGATTCGATCTAAAAAATACCACCACGAGAACCCACTAGTACCAGGGGTGGAGCCACCGTCAGCCTATTGTGGGAGGTGTCGGAAGGATGCTAGATCGACGAGTGTTTCGGGAACTGACCCAAAGCGGGAAAAGAAGAAGAAGAGTAAGAGCAAGAGCAGAAAGAAGAAGGTAGTGAATTTCCCCCAAAATTTCTTTAGTTTTTTCATTGACAGATTGTTAGGATGCTTCAAGCGAGAGTGAAGATGAACCAATTCCGAAGACTCACCGGCGAGTTTCTACCTCCGAGCAGCAGGTGGGCGATTCCCTTCCGAATGAGTCTTCGGCTCTAATTCTCTCGAAGTCAGGACCAAGGGTCGTTTTCAAAGAACCGTACTACGACGTCGAGAAAGAGGACGCCGAAGATGAGGTAGCACGTCTTCGCAAGGGATCACATATCAAACTCAGATCTGTTGAAGTCGTTGATGAAACCGAACAGCGACAATCTAGGGGAAGAACTCGTCGACGAGGCTACGAAGACGAAGCCAAAGCCTACGGGCGGCCTTTGTCTCCACTGAGCAGTCATCCAGACGCAGCTTATCAACGGTATGAGCCGGAGGGCAGAAGGAGTTCCCACAAACCAGCTCCGGGTTTTCGTTATGTTGAAGCACCTGCGTATCACGAGTTCTCACCCCCTCAAAGCGAGAAAGAGTTCGGACGCTATAGGGAAGAAGACGAGTCAATCAATGACTATGTCTACGACGCTCCAGCTCCAGGAAAAAGTCACAGGACTAGATCACGCTTTACTGATGAGACCGCTAGTAGATACCCTGAATCAAGAAAAGCTGCTGAACTCAGGCGTGCCAATGAAGAGATTGACAGCAGAGTTGCTAGCGAAGATTCGGTATATTCTTCTCAAGCTTACAGATCATCGCGACCACGACGGACCGAGCGCGAAGAAGGATATCCAGAGAGCCGGTGGGACGAGCCACGCAGCACCACAAGCAGTGTTCCAAGAGAACGATCTGTCGCCACAGAGACTTACGCTCACAGACCGAAATCCAAGCGCGAGCCGGATCGGAGAAGAGAGACTTTTGACCGGGATAGCTTCAATGCTCGGGATCGTACCGTAACATACGCAGCAGCGCAAGAGGCAGCTAGCTACTATAAAGGCGACTGGGACCAAACCGGACCCGAGCCTGAGCGTCGGAGAAAGTCTACTAGAAGCGGATATCGGAGAAACAGATACGAGGACTCAGAACTTGGCCCTTCAGAGGCGAGCTTTGATCCTAGGACTAGTAAGTGTTGTGTCGTGTGTTGAATTGACTCCCATATTGAACAAACAGATGCCTACACCATGCCTCAAGCCCCATCACCGCCTCCGCGAGCACCGTCCGTACCCAACAGCAACCTACCGTACCCATTCAGTTCCGAATCAGATCTCGCTTCCCGACAAGAAAAGCGTGACAGAAAAGGCAAGGCCCCCCAACGAAACCAGACTCCAGATCCCTACCACGGCCACAGTGCTTCCCGTCGTCCTAGATATGAAGAATCGGAAAGCGCAGTCATTCTCTCGCCAACGTATTCTCGACAGCAGCCTCCTGCAGAGAACTGGTTCGCCCAAACCACCAATGAGCGTTCGCAGTACAAGCACGATGATCAAGGCCTCGCCTATGGAGATGAAGAGCATTTGGGTACGTATGGAGGAGACAATGCGCATGTGAGGGATGAGGACCAGCCTGGAGCGTGGCGCCATCAGCGAGTCCCGAGTATGGGCAGCGACTTCTGTGCAAATCTCTTTAATTGAGGGGGCGAGAATTGTGTTTTCTTTTTATGGCAGTTATTCAAAAGGAGTGAAGTTATAATGCAAGAATGGGGTAATGGAAGGGTTGCTTTGAGGGGCGTGAGTGTTATCCAAAGTTGTGAAGTGGCGTGCTTTCCGGGGTAGTAATGTGCAATGCTAGCTCTTTTCAGTTCCCTTTCATGTGTGTTCAATGTGTTAGTTTGTGAAACCACTCAAAGCTGGACACACACTCGCGGTAGACGAAAAAACGACACCAAACATTAACGCAGAACTGTGATTTGGGACGTTTTTAAATGTTTGGCATCATTTGAGACATTTTAAGTGCTAATTTTATGATCACGTTGTTCTAATAATTATCTTTGCCATATAGCAGGCTAGGTCGAAGCGCAAGAGGAGAGCATATACTTAGTATGGGGTGTCGCTTTTTTTGTCCAGCGCGAGACACAGCATGTGAGTCTCTTTTGAAAAGTATAATCCAGATGGTTATGTTTGTTGTGGTCAGGTACCCATGCAAGGTAAGGGAATTCAGTCTGGCTATTGCGGTTTAAAACTGGAGGGCGAGCTTTCTCCAAGAGATCTTTACGGAGATCATTAGTCTTCTTGCTTTTTGTCCAGTCGGAGTGCATTTATCAAGGTATATTTCTTTGAGTTTTCAGCGTGCCCCCCTCGTTCCTCCCCCCCAAGGAACATCTGTCTTGTTTGGGGCGCTCGTTCAAGTTAGGAGCCATTCCCAGACACGCAAGTTTAGGTCTGACCCAATCTAACCAAAATCTATAATAATGAGCCTTGTGACCACCTTTGAATCAATATATCAGTAGTTGGGTAGCCATTCACCTGAAGCTTGTCAGGGCCGTTTTAGCGTAGTTTGGCATGATACATATATCCCCGCAGACTTTGAACCAACTTCCCAAGTAAAGCATCAACCTCTCAAACCTCCAGACGAACTTCCACCTCTAACGTTCCCTATAACACCACTCGTACAACACCAATCGACATGAATCGAACTCCCCAAGAGGTCCTCGCCTTAATCTTCGAGCTGCTCCCTCGATCGGATCTGAAGAATCTTCGACTGATCACTGCAGATGTCAAGGCAGCTGCGGAGCGGGTCCTCTTTCGAACGTTATATCTAAGCTACAACTTGCGAAGCTTTCGGCGGTTCCAAGATATTGCAGGCAACGACGAGTATTGCCAGCATGTCAGGTTTATCGACTATGATGCGAGATCATTCAGTGCAGGTCAATGGGGAAAGCTCAATGCTGACTTAGGGTTCAAGAGGTGGGATATATCTGGCAAGATGGCTGGCACTGGTTTCGTGTACTATCAACAGCAAGATCTACTTGAAAAATTAGGGCTAGATATATTGGACCTCGAACGATATCATACGGCATGGACTAGCTGGATCTCTGGAGAAAACTTTCTTAGTCATGAAGACAACGCAACAAAAATGCTAGCCAGAGGTCTAACTAAGCTCTCTGGTCTTGTTGAGATCAAATGCGGTGTGATAGAAAGACCGCTTCACGGGCTCCCTCGCACATTCGCAACCACCGAACCTCCAGGACACTGGCTGAAAGGTGTTGTCAAAGAGCTCCTGTGCGAGCCACAGGCCCAGAGTTCGTTTTACTTTTGGGACGTGTTCAACTTGGTCTGTATGGCAGGGTACGGGTCTCAAATGAAGCGGATCTCCATGTTATCAGGCAATCTTGGCTTGTGGAATGCGAGAGGGTCTGCTTCATACAGCGACTTGATTAGCTCGATGACTGCCTTGACGACTTTATCCCTCGAATTTTCGCCCAACAGGGACACCCGGCAAGAACCGGCACAAATGTCAACTCTAGTCAACATGACTACTAGCTGCTATTTGCTTCAATCGCTTAGGTTATCCTTCGACTGTAGCGCTGGCAACTCTTCCTCTCCTCTTTCCATGCGACTTCCCAGCGTCATCAACCAAGAGCAATGTTGGGAGCACCTAAGAGAACTCTCCCTAAGAGCATTGACGACGACGGATACCCATCTCCGGCATGTCCTATCAAATCACTCCCGAACACTGCGCTCGCTCAGACTGTCCAATATCCATTTTGCAGCCGACAGTGAAGATGGGTCATGGGTCAATTTCTTTGCTTTTCTGAATCAAGGTATGGCTCTGGACCATGCCAAATACCATGCGAATCTTACCAGCTCGTCCGAGGAGTGGATAATCTGCG
Source organism: Lachnellula suecica (assembly GCA_007825345.1). Classification (NCBI taxonomy): domain Eukaryota; kingdom Fungi; phylum Ascomycota; class Leotiomycetes; order Helotiales; family Lachnaceae; genus Lachnellula; species Lachnellula suecica. Next base: position 13,569 of record QGMK01000787.1, read on the forward strand.
ACCAAGACGAGAACTGTCCATGGGCTCGTCACCGTCGTTCCCGAAACTTGGATGGATCTCTACCACCCTATTCTGATGACTGTCTAAAACATCGAGTTGAGCGCTTCGCTACTCGAAAAGGACCAAACCCATTCGTACCACTACGGAAGGCCCCCAATCAAGTCTGCAATTGGGATGTCAAAGAAGATGCGTCTTGGAACTTTAAGTATAATCTGTAACAAAGTCATGGGTCGCCACGAAATGGTACCTGGAACTCTGGGCTTGGATATTACTCTGTGATGACTGCAGAGCAGATGAATCAGCATCAATATCAAAATACCATCAAAACGTGCAAGTGAGTGATGAAACGCGACTGCCTCGAGAGCGTGAAGGGCGAGACTGTCCACTCGCAATATCATCATTTGCGTTGGAAACTCACTTACAAAGTTTATTCTCGTTCGCCCTGGGCTGCAAAATTTGGCGTGGCATTTGGTCAACTTAAAAGGCTGAGATGTAGCGACTTGGCTTGGGAAGTGGCTGCGCGAGTGGATCGGTTCCGATTCTGAACCCGGCGAGTTAACTTTCTATGCTGGCAGTTTTGTAGTGCTTAGGGCAGTGCTGGTGGTCACATTATGAAAAGAGACTGAGTGAGTAGGAGTAAGCACAGAGCGGATTTGAGGAAGTTCATGGTTCCTTAGGGCAAGATTCAGGACGTGTGGAAGCTAGGACAGCGGTTGAGTTTGGATTCCTTAAGTTCTCGACTGTGAACGCGCAGGCCAGAAGAATTTGAAGAAATACTTCTCGAGATACCTACTTTGATATGCCTCTAAAAAGTGCAAACCACAAGCAGATTTCCACGCCTCCTCGGAATGAAAGCAAGGCATAGCCTCGGCGATTGCCATGTATAGATCTGCAACTTCGCCAGCCGGGTCTCCAATATAAGACTTGCCACCTGCCGGCAACCTGACTAATGACGACCATCCATATTCATGAAAAGCCTCAATGCTATCACAAAGACCCATAAACAACTCCGATATAAAGCAAGTAGCATCAGAAAACTCCTCTCCCCTTGGAATGCTTGCAGATTGGCGTGCATACTCCAAAGTCAATGTTTTTTGAAGTTCGAGGGAGTGCTTGAGCTGTGCACAGTAGGATAGTCCTTTCTCACGCCAAATCTTTTGATAGCCCAAGAGCTCGGTATCATACTGCGGAGACATGGTATCCATCGCCGTTGTCTCATCTCCTGTGGCGACAGCTTTCTCCTCATCTGCAATGGCAAGCTTCACGTGCGGCCCTTTTTCAGTCGCTGCGGCGGACTTCCTTCTTGATAAGATTCTGCCTTCTGTCTCGGCAAACCATGCGACGTAGACTCGAGCCTCGAAGGATCTATACGCGTAGTCGAGTTGGCACATGTGATCATAAAACCGATCGAAGGTAGTATACCGGTAGCCAGGTCGGGATTTTGTTTGTAGCGCTTTGAGATCTCTTTCGAAACAGCTCAGATCCCAGGGTTTCTCTGAACCTGGACCCCACAGGCGATAGACCGTCAAATGAATCACCAACATGAGTAAAAATACACAACACGGAAATGTGATAAAAATTGTCCCTATGACAATAATCCAACGGTGCGGCTGATCGGCAAGATCGTCGAGGAAATTGTCGAGGGATAAAGGCATCGATCCGGTTGCAGGGACGAAAGACTTTGCCGGACGTATTCAATCGAGTATATGACTTTTCTGTAATCGGAGAAGGAACCTATTAATTTTGAATATATATTTGAAGTGTGCGAATGGTGATTGCGTAGTAGTGTCCTATTAGTATACTTTAAAGCCAAACCAAACTAACCTGGAAGGCTGGAGGCGACCGCATAACTTAACAAGTGTGTACCAATTATATAGATTCGGAAAAAAAAGGCCACGGCACGTGAGTACGATACAATGCTGTGAATTTCTTGATTGAATATTCTTATATGGATATTCCAGGATCCATAAGGTCCCAGAGATATATCTTACTTATCTGATCTTAATTATTTATATACAGAAAACTCTTTCGCACCTCTCTTCTCTTATACCGTTATAATTCTCTCGTTGCACCCAAAATCTTCTGTGGAGAAGGTGCCGGGGACTGCATCTTATATTGTCTGGCTTGAGGACTTTACCAGGAGACAGTGGACGCAGCAGTGGGAAACGGAAACCTTACGCCCGTACACTTTGTAGCTTCAACTTCAAAGCTACTATAATTTATGAAGTCCCCAGCTCTGAGAATGTCCCATATGTTAAAGACATTTTAAACAGGTTAAAATAGTATTTCTGCGACAATACCCTAAAGGTAAATCGAACGCAGACAGTGACGTTGAAGACTCTTAGCTCGTAAAATACATTGAATAATAAACAGATAATAAAGCTTCTACAAATAGAATAAAATAGCTAGTGTAAACCAAAAAGACTTACATCACAATATTCCACAACGGGTGGCACTTCGGGAACTAGTTGTTTTCGGAGCCATAGCATTGGTACACTGGATCACTGGCTCCCGCATACTAGTTTACGCACAGCTCTTCTCCTGTTTCACCACTTGACGTTCATTTCTCATCACTAAACTCCGTCAAATGTCATTTTCCTGCAATCAAAATCGAACAATGGCAACCACGACCCTCTCCGAATGGCTATACTGGCCAGTCGAACACCCCATCTTATCCGTCCTTCTACTTATTTCCGTTTGGGCAGCCAAAAGAGCATGCAACATGATCATCAAGTTGGACAAGTATATGCAGCACCAAAATCAAATCGCAAACGAGGAACTGCAGTACCGGCAAAAGTTGAGCGATGTATTGTGGTATTTAATGTCTGAGGCACAGTATGTACGAGACGACCGCTATGCTGTAAGCGGCTTCAGAGACAAGAGTATTCGATTGGCCAGCCGCTACCACGAGGCCGAACTATGGATTCGATCATGCTGTCTGCTCCTTACTGAACACGAGCGCGACAACCTGGATCCGCGGATACCGTACAACGGAAAAATGGCAACAAAGGTGTGGCGTGAGAACAACACCGAGTATTGTAAAAAGCTGAAGTGGGTCTTGGAAGTGCGCAAAGAAGCATTGGTGGCGTTTGCGCAGAATCTAGCGGATGCTCCTCCGGGCTTTTATATTTACGGGGAAACCCCGTACCACTTGAAGAAAGAGCATGCGCTTCTGCACCGGGACATTATGAACTTTCATAACAACGGACGGGAAAATGTGCTTGACGACAAGCCCGAAACTGCGATGAGGACGCGGGAGGAAGCCCGGGATGCCGAGCTAAAGGATTTGTATGAAGCATCGATTGGGATGACCGCCGCTTACAGATCGGTCCCCTACTCAGATTGGGCTGCATCAAGGGAAGAGCGATGGTCAAAGGCAAGACGATTATAATGTCTCAGCCACAGCTGGTGATATAGAGACAACAATAAAAGCTTCCCAGCTCTGTTCCAGAAGACTGTTCTGGACCACCAGAATCATAACCGTAATGATTTCTCGCAAGCCATCCAGAAAACGTATGGTTCAGCTCGGATGTGTGTTGTTTCGCTGCATCATATCTCCTTAACTTTATGTTTCTGATCCGGCGTAGCTCAGATACCCTGCTTCTCAACAACCTTAAAAGCAAACCCCGCCAGCGTCCTCAAATCCCCAAACACCTTCCCCGCGATCTTAGTCCCCTCCACC
>QGMK01000788.1:0-17248 GCA_007825345.1 Lachnellula suecica
CACCGCATACACCACACTCGCCACCCCACTGCCCGTCACCACCATCCCCGTCAGCCAGGTCATCGCAACCTTATTCGGCCCCTCCACAATTAAAATGCCCCACCCGCGAACATCAGCTTCCAATTGAGAACTGCGGCGTAAGTCTTGTAGTTTAGTTTGTAGTTTTTTGGGCAGCCGGTTCAGCCATTTTGTGCCGCGGAGAGGAGCGCGACAGGAGAGGTAGTGTAGGAATGCGGAAGCGGGGATGGGTGGCATGGAGGTGAGGGGGCAGGGTGTGTAGTCGTAGCGTTTTGCGGTTACTTCTGCTTCGGGCGGGATGTGTGGGGGTTCGTGGGAGACATCTACGCGGTGGGAGTCTTCAAGTGTAAACTGTTTTCGTAAGTTTGAGGGGGCACAAAAGAGATGGATGTATGTGTATACTTGAATGAACTTTATGTCGACGGGCTGGATGAGGTAGTTTCTGAGCATTCTGTACTTTTTGGCACGCAGACTGGTGTAGACTTCGCGGCATTTGTGGAAAACTTCGCTGTCATTGGTGGTGGATGATACGTCGATCTCGCCCAGGGATATGAAGTTCTGCTGTGTGTTTACGCATAGAGCAATGAACTTCTTTGTAGGTCGAGTTGCTCCCGGTGGGGCGTTCGAGCTTGTTGTTGTGGAAGAAGTGTTCACGTTTGAGGTGTTTGGCGATGTGTTGTTGAATTGTGGAGCTTGCTGTTGGTTCGTATGTCAACATTTAAACGATACTACGCAACACCATCAACAGCGCAATCGGCTTATACTTACATTTGAGTTGCTCAAGGTGTTTGATGTGCCGTGTGCGTTGAAGTTCTGGAGGGGTATTGATGGACCAGCTTCACTCGAAAGGCTTCTTCTTTGAATACCATCAATAAGACTCTTCATCTTTTGCGTGTTACCAGTAGCATGAATGAGCGCAAGTTGAGAGACCCCAAGAGGGGTGTCGGCCACGGGAAGAATGGCAAGAGAACGAAGCGCAAGTATGCATATCTCAGCCAGATCAAAATAGCTGGGGTCAATATCTTCTCTTAAGTCACGAATGAGGTCCGCAATTTGCTGACTGTCTTCACTGCTGAAAGAACCGTACAATATAGTTTTGCATTCCTGGGGAGCGATGTCAGTAGTTTGTGCGAAAAGAATGAAACGTAACGCATACACATTTCCAGGACAGGTGCACAAAGTCAGGCAAAATAGATCTGCGAATTTGGAAAGGCGCCCTTGTTTCGAGGCTCTGGAAGGCGTTACTTTGGACCAGAGCATCCAAATTTCCCACCAGGGTTGGCATCTGATCCAGTGTAGGAGGATGTTTTCCGTCTGTTTCGGACTTTGAGCCCCTGGTAGTGCTTTGGATCTCACTTTCTGATTTTAGTTGCCTTTTAATCCACGTGGCATTCGGTGTTTCTGACAGCACTCGGAGCCTGTCAAGTTTCGACACAAGCGTAGATTCCAGAACCGCATGGAAGTCCTTCAGGATCTGAACAATAGGCTTGCCATATTCGTTCTCGGCTTCTTCAACGAGATCGTAGACAAACCGGCAATCGAAGTCTCTCTGGAGCGCCACATGAGAGACAATGTTTGGAACTATTGTCTGCAACAGATTTTGAATTGAGCCTTGGTTCGCTTCTTCAATTCGGCTGCTCGGACGTGCAAGCTTGAACCCAATCTTGGTCTCCGATTGGGATTCGGTACTCCCAGATTGAATTGTGCTGGAGTCGGGACAACTATTTTTTATTCGAAGTTGCTTAGCCTTAGGATGCTCCTCCAGGGTGCTGATCTTCCAAGGAGTGAATGAAGATGGAATGTATTCCGGGGCTTGCAAATCATCCAGCAAATACGGAATTCTGTCCACCTGAAGCAATCTTCCCCCTAGGTTCAAAGACGAACGAGCGAAATGAGTAAGATAATCAACAACCAAGCTTGAGCCTAGGATAACCATTGGCAGGAAATGCAGAAAATGGTATGAGCTACCGAAACGAGCCACCACGAATGCACTATATGTCGCTTCATGCCAGTTCCGGAAGAAGATTGGGGTTATGAATTCCAAAGATGTAGCAAGCGTTGTGCATAGGTCTTTGAGTAGTATAAGCGCGGGGCTGTAAGAGCTGTATCCTGTTATGCGAGCAAGATATTGGAGTATGAAGGTGAGCGAAAAGCTGTTCCCCCAAAATACTAGGGTACTCAGAAGAAAAGAGCGGCCAAACAGTAGCTGGACCGGAATTGCTCCAGCACTGACGGTGGACAGGGCTAACGCAGAACTCTTGAAGCTTGTGGGGGTGGGGAGCGACCATGTGGATGCTTTTGTACCCAGCTGAAGGATAGCCGTTTCCAGAGGCGAGCCGGAAACTTGCAGGGAAGCTAGTTGTTCCTGGAAGCGTTGGAGGATGCGCGGGACTACGTCTGCTGCTCGTGGTACTCCGAGGTATGTTGCTAAAAGCACAGCAGCCACAGGGATCCATGAATATATGAACATAAAAGAGATGCCAGGTGATTCATCATCAAAATTTGTCGAGCTGAAATGGTTGAAAACCCCGAATAGTAAGCTGGCAATAAAAAATCCCGCGGAGATGACAGTTGATCCATTTAGACTGTTGCGACTGTCCTTCAGAGCGTGACTTACTGAAAGCAGTCCATGTCGATGGCTCTCCAATAGACTTGAATTGAAATCCAAGCTTGAATCCAAGCTAGCCACGTTAGATACATTCCATTACAGAACACCAGGAGAAGGTTGAGTTGCTCACAGTAACTTTAATAGAATGTCTCGTGCTACATCTCCATTCCCACGTTCGCTATAGTAAGATTCCGGGATGACAGCTAGAGCATCCCAATCTTCCTTTTCCCACCCTTTTGAAATCGCTTTGGTTGAATACCGGTCCCAGTACGCGGCATTCAGCTTGCGACGTCGTATCCTCTCCAAAAGATCATGAATTGTGCCAATAGGATCACCCAACAGGTGAAGGGTGGTAGATGTTTGACTCTTCCATCCAAAATGTGACCGAGGAAATATAGCAACTAGTTGGAACGTAGGTAGCAGCCATGATGTTACCTTCGTGGCTACTTGAGTCCAGGTGGTGGTAGCCTCGTTCATATTTCAGAGGCCTATTCGACAGCCGTCTGCTCTCACAAGTTGCTGGCTCTAGAGATTGTATATGACATTGAACTAAGACCACAGAAATTCCACGGAGTGAGAGATGTACATAGTTAAATAAATCAGGTTGCATTGCTAGTTACAACACAGCCACCACACCTCAGCCGCAGTCTGCCACTTGGGTGAAAATGAGCATGTGACTACAGGCGCCAAACGCCTCGCAAAAGCAACAAATATTCAGCGAGATACTGATTTGAGTGGGAGCACTTGCTAGCCTTTCACTTACTCGGTACCGACTGCAACATCAATTCGAAAAGCGGAGCCGGTTTAGCAATCTTCGGAGAAAGGTTTATATTTGCAACTCCTAGAAAAACTCATACACGCGGCTCTAACGACCTCGCCCAAAACCCCAGTGATCCTGTACAACCAATGAAGCGATAGTAGAATCGAAATGGTGTGCTACCAACGCCGAACTCCTCAAAACCATGTTGTTTCTCTTACAAATTTCATCCCACAACAGCAGCCAGAATGATGATAGTCAGAATAACTGCGAGGATCAGAAGCAGGCAACAGGCCTTAGACCTAGCATTCCTCTGATATCTCGCCGCACTTCTCAACTCCAAGTCTGCGCCTCTAGTGTCCGTCCTCGTGTTCTCCACATTATTGGCGATAGTATCAAGAGTTTCGCCCTGCTCAGTGACAATATGTGCCACATCCCTGAACAGCTCATTCAGCTCTGTAACACCTTGCTCGATATTCCGGATCTCCGCCTCACGCTCCACGATCAACGAGTCCTGGAAGTCCACTTCGTCCTGCGAAGCTAATCGCAGCTGTTCTTGTTGCTGCTGTTGCCCAAACTGGTTGCCGCCTTCTGCTGAGGGCGACTGTTGCTCGTCTAAGGCAGAACGGGCTGCTGATGCGGATGTCCGTTGCTTCTCGAGGGCTTGTCGCTGGACGTTTTGGAATTCGGATAGGTTGTTCTGGAATTCTCGGGCGAGCTTTTGCTGGGTGTATTTTTGGGAAGGCTGGCAGCTTATTAATAAATGTCCCAAAATCCTAGAATAGAAAACATACGCTGACGTCTTCCCATGATTGTATCTTCTTGACGCCTTCTCCGACATCCTTGAAGGTATCCTTCGATTCCTCCAACAGATCATGCACTCTTTCTCGCACCCGCTCCGTATCTCTCTTCGTACCCAGTAATGCGATTTCGTTTGTCAGTCTCGAGATGTTGCCGGTCAGGGAGAATAGCTTCGTCATGAGCTCCTGCGATAGTCGTTGGAATTCTGGGTCGTCTGAGTATTGCGGGTCATCCTCCCTCCGCATTGTAGTTGGCTGGGACTCCAGCGACGATAACTGATCGAATGACATGTTGCCGGGAAGTTGTTGAGAAGTAGATTGAGGTCGAGGAAATGTGTTGGTTTATGTACAGTTGTGATGGGTCGGTGCCTGCTGATCTGAGGCTTGTGACGGAGAGAGGTTGACGTACCCGCCCGCGCTCCGCTGGCTCCGCTGGGCAGAAACAAGCACGAATGGAATTCCAAAACGTATGTAGTCTTAACAAAATCTGCAAAAATCAAGAAATAGTTAGTAGATTAAGAAGTACCAATTGGTTACCATGTCAGCTTTTAAGATATTTTATAATGTCCTTGCTACTGTGGAACATGTATTATCAAGCTCTTTATTTAGTGCATTCACCACGAGGCTGCCAAGGCGGAACGGCCAAACTTTAGGGCGGTTGGATGTCTCGCTGCTGCAAGCAGTCGCGATTTATTTTGGTGGAAACCGAATGTCAACACAGCCAACCCTCTTGTGCTCTAAAAACCGCAACGACAACATGAAAAGGTCGATATAAATGTCTCGCAAGCAGTGAAACATTCTCAATATACCTGCCAGCCGACTTTTCAGAACAGTCTCTACCGCAATGGCGCCCGTTAAGAGGGTGCGTCCTTACAAGGACTTCCTAACCCCGGCTTTGCACAGGCGATTTGCGATGGCAACCTCTGTTTTATTCGCCCTCTGCTACGCGGAATCTGTAGTTATTGGGGAATGGAACTCCTGTAAGTATATCAATGTCACCCTTGTAAAATCCCTCTAATGCGCGTAGTTATTTGGTCCTGGTTCCCGTTTGGTAGAGCAGGCATCCGCGCAGCTCTCCTCTTCATACCCGCCTTTTCGATTTTTATTCTTCGAGTGGCACAACTACATGTTGGAATACGGACTTCATACTCGGCATGGCATACATTCAGAGACTACTCCCTTAAATTCGAAGTCATCCAAACCTTGGGCTGGTACCTCTTTTCAGCGTACCTGTTCAGCGAGATATATGTATGGTCTGCATCGAAGGACGCGGATCTGAACAGAATCAAGCTCATCCCAAAGACCGATCGCCCAACACTGAACGAAAAGCCGATCTACCTTACCAGCTATTTCTTTATGCTGGCCATTGTTCAGGCAGCATGTCACCTATTCTACGATTATGACAAGATTGATATGCCGGTTACGAAAACGAAACCCAAAGCCTCATCCGACCAAAGAGCCCATCTTGTTGTCCCTCCTATGGCGCAACTAAAGTCGCTGGCATTTACTTTGGTACGTCGCTCAGCCACACGTGCAATTGGAGTGAGCGCCATTGCGCCCTTTCTATATGCAATGAATTGGGGCATATATCCTTACTCTATACGCCGAATTGCTTGGAGCTTCAATCGATCGTGGGCCAAGATATTCTGGAATTTACCCAAATCAGGGTCATTACCAACAATTGGACCGTATCGTGTGGCTATACTCTTCAAGAGTGTCATTTCGGGGTTTTTACTTCTGATGCTCTGGGAGTTTGGAAATGCGGCCTTTTCGATATATGTGGCACAAGAGCCGCTGAAGAATGACAGGCCAATTACCTACGAGTCTCGCGATCCAAATGGGAGTTTGTTGACTGGGTTGAAGGGGAAGAAGTTGCAGACAAGAGTAAGTGCGGCTGCTTTTTTGGGAATTTTGGCTCATAATTCATAGGCCTTTGCATTCTGGGAACTCGTGTTCATAGCTCAGCGCTTTGAAGGACGTCGAAAGAACATTTTTGAAGATATTGACCGTGTCGGGGGGTCTACTTGGTCTCAAATTTTTGCCGTCTGCCTCGAGACTATTAATGGGATCGAATCTCGGATTATCGACTATCAAACACCTCCGCCGGCTGTAGCTGATGCAAAAGCGAAGGCGCTCGGTGTAAGGGATCCAGCGCTAGCCCCAGAGCCAGCGTCTCTTCCACGAATTGGCCAGCCTTTGAAGGACGGCTTGGTGGCCCCGGGAGATATCTTTACTGCAGCCCCTGCAGGTCAGACAGAGCCCCAACGTGCGGCGGAAGCTGTCGGTCGATTTGCCAAGAGACATGGTCAATCACCAATTCCCGAAAATCTCTCCCCGAGATCCAAGCAGCTATTGATAAAAGCAGAGAGCGATATTCTTTCGCGAGAGCAGCAAGAAACCTTATCAGAGGACGGGGTGCCTGGTCTTTTCAAAGACTGGATTCTACGATTTTTGAAGACCAGATTCGGCTGGCCATGGAGGCAGGAGTACAGTCGGAAAATGGCGGCCATAGTGTTGGGTACGCCGTATGGAGATGTCGGGGTGATTGTGGATGCTGTCGATGCGTTAACTCGGTTTGCGGTGTGCAGTTTGGCCGAGGACAAATATGGCAATGTCCAGAAGGATGTCAAAACCATTATTCAGACCTTCACCAGGGCAATCACAGTCCTGGAGGGGTTTAAACTGAAGCTGGGTCCTCACTGGACGGATGTGGAGTACAAGCAGGAGAGTCCGGAAGTCGAAACGATACTAGCGGCCTTGAAGGGGGGGCTTAACGATCTTGTCGATGCGTTTGGGAATTACTCTCAGGATTTGAGATTGAGCCAAAGCGAGATGAGACAGGCGAGGGAAGCGGCAGCTGCTTCACCACATCTAGAGATGGAGAAGACTAAGTGAACAAAAGCCTGAGGGGCAAACTAATGTCGTGGTAGAAATAATGAATATATAAAATATTGTAAAACCAAGCTTTCCTCACTCGCGGTGGACGAAACAAGCAAACACTGAATATAATGCGCGGCACAAAACTGTGATTTAGGAGAGTTTTAAAAGTTCCACAGCGTATGAGACAATAAAATAGCGTCTTTTTGAACTCGGTGATTCAAAAGAATTATCTTTGCTATGTAGCAAGCTGGCTGAAAGCGCAAGACAAAGAGTATCAAGTATTGCCTTTTCTGTCCACCGCGAGCCTCCGTAGGCCCGAGGGAATTTCCTTGGCCTCCTTCGGAAAATACCCACGAACATCGCAAGCCAATAGAACGGCATCAGCCAGCCAACAAGTAACCTCTAGCTGCTTGCTAGTTTGAAAATATTTCGGAGCCTCATATATTTCCGAAGAAAGTTTATAGGTCGAATCCGGTACTACTGTACTACTGGAATTGAAATGAACGCAGCCATAACCGAAACTGCGATCCCGGAGACAAACAAACCCCTGAAGGTCTGTATTTCAAGCATCGTCATAGCCGCGGCATGGTGGGGTATCGCGCTCCGACGTTGTTCCAGCTCAGGTACCTCATGCAGCATCATACGATGCTCTCTCTTTCCTTCCGCGTTCATACTTTTCTCTTGTTTCTCTGTTCGTGGCTGTTACTGCGTTCACGTTGATAATTGCTTCGTTTGTGCTTTGTGTATTTAGCAAACATGGCTTCTTCAGCAGTCCTGAAAGCTTCCGCAGCCCTGCAGGCCCGGGTCCGCAGGCCGTCTATGCTCAAGAAGCTCGCGCATCCTGAGGATTTGATTCCATTGTTTCCCAATGGTGCTTATATTGGATGGTCAGGCTTTACGGGTGTTGGGTATCCAAAGTAGGTGTTTCCATTCCTCAAGCGTCAATCTCTTGTGTCGATTACTAACTCAAACACTTCAACAGGAAGATCCCTGCCATGCTCGCCGACCACGTCGAAAAGAACTCACTCCAAGGCCAATTGAAATACTCCCTCTTCGTGGGCGCCAGTTCAGGGGCCGAGACCGAGAACCGATGGGCAGCGTTGAACATGATCGAGCGGCGCAGTCCGCATCAAGTCGGGAAGCAGATTGCAAAGGGAATCAACAACGGAGACATTAAGTTTTTTGATAAGCATCTGTCGATGTTTCCGGTGGATTTGGTTTATGTGAGTTTTTGAGGATACATTGAATGGGAAAGGGGCTGATTGTGTGTTTAGGGATTTTATACGAAGGATAAGCCGAATAAGAAGCTGGATGTTGTTATTGTGGAGGCCACGGCCATTACAGAGGATGGGGGCATTGTGCCTGGTGCTTCGGTGGGGGCTTCACCGGAGTTGATACAGATGGCTGATAAAGTAAGCTACAATTATATTTCCTCGGAGCCCTCCCTATTTCATCCAGCTAGGAAGTCTTCTAATGTAATTTAGATCATCATTGAAGTCAATACTGCTACACCTTCTTTCGAAGGCCTGCACGACATTACAATGACTTCGCTTCCCCCGCACCGAAAACCGTACTTAATCATGGCTCCAGAAGACCGTATTGGCACCACTTCAATTCCAGTCGACCCGGAGAAGGTTGTTGCTATAATCGAAAGCGACTATCAAGACCAGACTCAGCCCAACTCTCCAGCAGATGCTACCTCCAAGGCAATTGCTGGTCATTTGATAGAGTTCCTGGAGCATGAGGTTAAGCATGACCGGTTACCCAAGAACCTCTTACCTATCCAAAGTGGCATCGGAAACATTGCAAATGCTGTCATTGGTGGCCTTGCAGAGTCAAAGTTTGAGCACTTGAAAGTGTGGACCGAAGTGAGTATCTCATTTTCGGTTTAAAGTGCCTCGTTTTTAACACAGAGCAGGTTCTCCAAGATACATTCCTTGATCTTTTTGACTCCGGACGCCTAGACTTCGCCACTGCAACCTCCATCCGCTTCTCTCCTGAAGGGTTCAAGCGGTTCTACGATGGGTGGGAGCAATACCACAACAAACTCCTCCTTCGTTCTCAACAGGTCTCCAACAGCCCCGAAATCATCCGCCGTCTAGGCGTAATCGGCATGAATACCCCCGTCGAAGTCGACATCTACGCTCATGCCAACAGCACTTGCGTAATGGGCTCCAGAATGCTGAACGGTCTTGGCGGCTCCGCTGATTTCCTCCGCTCCTCAAAATACAGCATCATGCACACACCCTCTACCCGTCCCTCGAAAACTGATCCTCACGGCCTATCATGTATTGTGCCCATGTGCACACATGTCGACCAAACAGAGCACGATCTCGATGTCATTGTGACGGAGCAAGGATTAGCTGATGTAAGAGGTCTAAGTCCGAAGGAGCGAGCGAAGGTTATTATTGAGAAGTGCGCCCATCCTGAGTACAGACCAATTCTGGCGGATTATTTCCAGAAGGCAGAGTTTGAGTGTATGAGAAGGGGGTGGGGCCATGAGCCGCATTTGCTGTGGAACTCGTTTGATATGCATAAGGCGCTGGACCAGGAGGGAAGTATGAAGAAGATCAAGACTTGGGGTTGAGGAAGGGGGATTTGTTTGGAGAGATGGGTTGGGTTGGCGAAAATAGGATGGATATGGAGTACATGAGTAAACATCAGTTTTTTGCTTCTATGACCGAGTTGTGGTGAGATGATTACAGGGCTTGGTAAGAGGTGAGTATACACATCGTTTTGGGTTTTTGGAATCACATACGGCAGCATCATGACAAAAGCCGTGTTGAGATCTGTCGTAGTCTGGCTTCTCAAGTGTGCAGCTGGATATCAACTCAACAGTGCAACGCATGTGAATCATAGGCTTTCAACATTCATTCTTGAAAGCATCGAACGATTCTCATTCCGGCCCCTGTACTTTCTATCTTTCCATTCCATCTGGCCGAAAAGCCTTACCTGAGAAGAGAGTCAGATGTTGCGACACCCTTGGACTAGTTGCCGCGAATGAAACTCCAAAGTCGCTTTGTTTACACACACACACACACACACACCAGCACTTCACTTTCAGATACCTATCCCACTTGGTGAATGTGAGTTTCAATAGATCGATTGTCTGTATTGACCACCTTCGACCCGATCCCGGATTTGTCTTCGGCAGGCGATATAAAAGATCTCGTTCGCTTACGCGTCGACTTTGTTTCTTCAACCTTTCACACCACGACCGTCGACCTCCATCATCACCACTGGATCTGTGTTGGATCTCCCAAACCCTTCACGATGGCTCAACCTTCCAATGTGGTTCCCCTCACGTTTGGTAAGAGGTTCGTTCCCGCAATTACCGCCGACTACGATCAACCAGAAGGTCATTGCCTCCTCTATCAGCACATCTCGGCGCTCGAAAAATACGACAGCTTCTCCCCGGAAGAGATACGATTGGCGGATTGGCCACAAGTCCCTAAAAATCCCAAGTCGGATTTTCTTCGGGAAGCGCTCGAACTGAAGACGGCCGAAGCAGTTAAACTACGACAGGAGATGGCTCCACTGAAGCAGGAGATGGCTCTACTGAAGCAGGAAATAGAAAGGAAGACGTCCGCCTTGGGACAACTTCAGTTGAAGATGGAGGAACTGACGATGCAGAAAGAGGCGAATGCAGGTCAAATAGAAGCAACCCTCAAGGCACGATCAGACAGGATGAGGGCATCATTGAATACGAAACTTTGCAAGGAAAAAGAGGCGATCCAGGCTGAGCTTCCCGATGCTGTTGCAAAGGCTCGAGAGGAGGGTCGAACACAAGGTCAAGCTGAACAAGCTTCGCAAATGTCCGATGGAGAGGTTCTAGCTTTCTTGGAAGAAAACCCAACGGTCAGGGGGATTCTTGCTGGAAATGTCCGCAAGAAGCTCGAAATAGAGACAGCAAAGGTTAAAGAATCATTCGAGGCAAAGCTCGAAGCGGAGATAGCAAAGGCCAAAGTATCACTCGAAGCCATCTACGATGCGAAGCTGAAAGCCAAGCTGAGCATGCCGGGTATACAAGGACAATTCCATGCCACGCCAGCGGCCAACCTTCCTGCTACTCCAAGTCAAAGAAGCTCATCTGTGCCACCCGTTACGTTCGGTACTCCTGCAACCCCCGGCTTCAAGTGCACCCCCTTACTCATACCATCTACTGGATCGTCAGCCTCATTTGGCAACCCATCGACTCCCAACCTCAACTTCTATAAAGCTCCGGCGGGTGTGAACTTTCATGGTACCCCTTCCGCTATAGCTTCCATGACCATCGTCAAGTCTGGTCCAAGTACTGGTCTGTTCGGTGATAGTTTCTTCGACGCTTCTGCAGCCAATCCGGGAACGAATTCTCCGTCGACCTCGACTTTCAACGGGAACGTCCATAGCTCGACATCTGACACGCCGAACAGCTCTGCACAATCTCCATCTTCCACTGTCGCACCACCGGAATCAACGAACAACGGAGTGAAGCGGGGACGGGAGGAAAGCGCGGGCGGGGATGAGAAAGAGGCGAAGAAGGGGCGTAGTGACAAAGAATAAGATGAGGAGCCATGAAGGATTTTTGTTTCGTGTAACCGTAGGGCTTGAGGTATACAGATGTGCTGATAGAGCTACGTAGCTAAACTATCAGAGGTACTTGCGAATAAATGAATTTGAATGTCCCACCTCTTGTGCAACACTATAATCAGCTTCAAATCTGCATTCAGTGGATATAAACAAAAGACATTTGTCTGCCGGCGTTATTTATCCCTGCGCCATATGCAGTGAACAACGCCGCATACTCCCATTCTGCTCAGTAGATCGGAGCAATTCTGTAAAGCAAGGCTCCTCTGCCGTTTTTCACCAAGCAAGCGCAACGATTTGAATTTTGAACTTCGTTTGAAAGGAAGAAAAGCAGTATGTTCAAAATTGACAAGGGAGTACCGGTGGTGCCACGAAGAGGAGAAAAGGAGGGGGTAGACGACTGTGCCGCGATTTTGAAATGGCAGTTACCTTCATCGTCTCAACCAAGTACACATGTATGATCGAGTCTAGTCGTCAATGTTTGTCTCCATGAAAGCTCTTGGACTCCAACAAGTTTGATCTTACCAGCGACTTTGTCAAGACCACAGCTCGCTCTTAGTTCTGGGTTCGAAGTTCTTGGTTCTTGGTGGCAGTTGCCAGGACTGAACATTTTTGGGGGTTGATCGCCCCTTCCTTGCAATTTACCAATCCACAGAGACTTTCGGCTCAATTACTTCCAATATACTCGGAGGGTCGCAGTTTCCCCTTTATAAGCTTCGTCCGCAAGACAACAATGGTATTTTGAATCTCGCCTTTTGTGAATGATATCCTGGGGCAAAAGCGCATCGCAACAGGTTCTCTTTTCCTACGGTAGCTATGCCATCCTACGTTTATCCAAAACTAGGGCCGAGGTCGTTGTTTCCTCTCCTGGCTCGGTAGAGCTTGTTGCGCGCTTTCAAAACATGGGCTGCGACGACGACAACATCGGACCACCTCATCCTTTTTATCGCCACATCCCTTTGTTTTCTCCTCTCTTACTACTTCTATAAATATACTTTATGGCCTACTTATTCTCGTCATCGACATCACACGTACTGGTACTCTCTAGGAACGGGGGATTTACCCCCATGAACAAGATTTCTTGCTCACCCGCTCCCTCAAACTTCCATTTTGTCCACGCTACATCCACAATGAACAACACCACCGTTATTCCCCCTGGAGAGATGAGGCATATGGAAGGCCACATTGTGCCGAAATATTTCAACGCTGGATTTGTGGTTCTGTCGTATCTCATCAGCTATCTTGGGGCCATGACTACCTTGGAACTTCTCATGAGGAGGACTTCCATGAGGAGGGAGTCAATGAGAGGGCTTTATAATTGGTAATGTTAGCCTTGCCTGACCTTCACAATCTTGCTAACGCAATCTTAGGTTTCTGTTATTAGGGGCTTCAATTTCTATGGGTGGCATCGCCATTTGGTCGATGCATTTCATAGGCAACTATGCGATCACGCTTGGACACGGTGAAGCCTATCTTCAAATTGTGTACAGTCCGGGCTTTACTGCCTTGTCTTTCTTCATTCCAATTACCGTGACTTTCCTGGCTTTTGCTGCCGTGGGGACCGACGAATTTGCGAGCATGCCGCGAGTAGTCATTGGCGGCATTTTGGCTGGTTTTGGTATATGCGGTATGCATTATATGGGACAGACCGGAATCACCAACTACACTTGCGAATACAGACTCGGGTTTGTTTTGCTCTCGGTTCTAATTGCTTGTGTTGCATGCATTGTGGCCTTGGGAACCTTCTTCGTGTTCTTTTCTTCATGGAATGCTGCTCTTTGGAAAAGAGCTTTAACTGCCAATGTCCTTGCTATTGGGGTCTCGGGCATGCACTGGCTCGCTTCGTCTGAAACAGAGTACAAGTTGAAAACCTCGGTGCCATCCAAAAATGCCCTTTCTCCCTTGGGAACGGTCATTGCGGTGATAGTCTTTGTAAGTTGACACCGCGACAAATCAAAGACTGGCTTCTGACCAGACTAGGCAGTCATTGCTTGTCTTGGCCTCATTTCCTTTGCGCTGCTTTCTCAGGCGAAACGAGTTCAATTTGCTAGGAGAGCCAGACAAGTCACTCTCACTACGGCTATTTTCAACAACGAGGGCAAACTCTTAGTAGCACCGGACGGAATGATACCAACGAGAAAAGTCACGAATGCATACCTGGAAAGAGTAAGTCTGTGATGCGAGTGTGGTTTGAAATATAGAATTGACAACTGAATAGTCAGTAAACGACCAGTTCGGGGTTTCTAATCCAATATTTCACTGGATCTTCAGAACAACATTCAATTGGGCGAGTATAATAGACCTCATTCCTACAATGAGAGCGCATCTGCGGCGTACTGGCATCATAACTCATCGAATTGGAGCAACTGGCGAACGCAAACTTCTCAAAGAATCAGGAACCCCGATTGATGACTACTTGATGATCTTCCGCGAACTGTTTTGTGTCGCAGCCGCAGATCTCGCAAAAGACCTCAAGCAACCCGTTGAGCGACTGGGCATGCTCTTTGACGATGTTGTCAGTGTGGGTCTCAAAGACGGGAAGGAATCTAAAGGCAAGAGAAAGGGGTCGAGCGCAGTGGATGTAGAACAGGTTTCCAAGCCCGTTGAGGGCAAAGGTCAACTGCTTTTTCTTGTCAAGATCGTTTCCGGCCGGGAAGCCGACCAGATTCAAGCTGCCGGATTCCGCTTCAGTCCTGTTGCAAAAGTAGCTCCTTTCATTTCGTCCAGCCTGATAATAGGCCAAAGTGACCTCATCCGTCGTCTTGACATGATGCGTGAATACGGTACGGGGTACCAAATTCTCGATCAAGGAGTTCACATAGCTTTCTTTGCAATTCGTGCGTCGATGGCATCCGGCTTTGATGTTCTCTCTCGCAAAGATGCGAAAAATCAACTGCCAACTGTGCAACTCCCGTATGATAGCCTGGAACCTTGGCAGGTGGATTACCTGAAAACCATGGAAAATCTCAACGTCGCAGCTTGCATCAAGCATCTTCGCAAGGCTTCCCTGCCATCAAATCCGTCGGCAATGGAGCGACAGTTTGCTGGGACCTTTGTGATTAATTTGGAAGCACTTAGAGATGAGATAGACGACGTTTTCTTCAACGACGCAGTTCTAATCGCGGAACCCATCAAAGCTCCATGCCGTGGGCACACGGATGACTCGCCACCAAGCACCGCACAGCTCATTGCGTTTAGAATATTCGTTCCTGTTCACGGACGAGCACCTGGGACAAGGCTAGCATTTACTCCGCTCAATTTCTTTAAAGTGCAGCAGCAAGTCTACCACCATTCAGAATATCATGAGACCTTCGCCCTCAAAACACACCGCGAGTTCGCACCGTTCGTCGAGTTGATTGGTCCCATAAGCACTGAAAAGGACACCAGGCCAAGCGCCGAAGTGGATGACGAAACGGGAACGGAGCTGCTTCCTAAATCTAGATTGTTTGTGTCCGCAACGGACCAAGAGCTAGAGCCGAAAACGTTCGTGGACGAGTTATTCGAAATTTGTATCAAGGCGCAGGGCTATATTGTTCGATAAGATCCGATTCTGTCTCTGTGTATTCTCGGAAAAGCTGGGAAGACGAATAAGTCGGAGATGCATGGAGGCAAAACACATCTTGACGTTCGAAAATTGGGTTGGGAAGCACTTGCTTAACAAAATTGTATTGGATTAGTCATTTTGGAGGAGAGTACCAACCTAAAAGCCTCTACAAGTATTCAATAAGTGATACAATTTGTAATTTGAGAAATCTGTCGACAGATCTACATGTCTCGATATGGAGACCCAAGCGACAGAACATAGGGGGGTAAACACGTGATAAACTCAAACTGAGCAAGACCAAAACATCATGATTCACTTGAAGCGTATGAGATCAGTAAATACAGAAACAAAGGAAATGGATGTCTTGCTAAGGGTTATGCGTGGAACTATGTGTAAGGCCCAGGTCCACTTCGGTTAAGATAGGGACCCTAAGAAGTGAGAGACGGGACGGAAAGAGCTTCCTGCTAAATTCCACTCGATAGTCGAGGCTATAAATTATTCAAGCAATGATACTCCTGTGGATTATACGAAGACGCTAGATGAGGTCTCTGGGGCAGATGTAGAGCCAGACGATGTGGATGACTTTTTTTCAAAGTTAATCATCGCAACCTGATCTAAAGAGAATGTCTCGCAAGTCATGACACATCTAAAAAGACTAAAGGTTAGAATGTAAATTGCTTTTGGAAGTAATCTTCCTTCGAGCTTCCAATATCAAAGCGCCGTTGCTCTTTCCGCAAATATTTCCATGACGTCCCAAACGCACCTTTGCACCTTCCGTCTTTCTTCACTACAGACCTGAACAGCTTCTTCCAAAGCCAGCAAACTGCATTATCTGCAAACAGTCATTAACATCAACATTGCTTACACCAGAGTATAAAATACACACCTCTCGCCCACGGCAAATAGACACCATGAAGGTCCACCAGGACTCCGAGCCGATCGGCATCGCTATTACGGTGGGAAGGAAGCGGAAGACTTGGAGGGACCGCGATCCTGGCAGCATCACTCCACCAGAGCAAGTAAGACGCCAGCCTGTTCTGGGACCGCCGAGAGCTCGTGCAGCCGCCTCCGACGAGGAGATTAGCATCAAGAA
The DNA here is from genome assembly GCA_007825345.1 of Lachnellula suecica. Lineage (NCBI taxonomy): Eukaryota > Fungi > Ascomycota > Leotiomycetes > Helotiales > Lachnaceae > Lachnellula > Lachnellula suecica. The sequence continues at coordinate 16,267 of QGMK01000788.1, forward strand.
GGAGGATAGCGACGCGGACAATCTGTTCGATAAACCGGAATATATCGCCACGAAACCGCGAGGAGAATGTTCCACGACAGTTCAGACACTCTCCTTCCCTTTGACACCTCCAGAGTCACCGGCGAAAAGCCTACCGTCACCTCCCTATTCGCCTGTGAAGGGACCAGTATCAATCCCGCTCTACGGAATCATGCTTACGCATTTCTTCGCTCCCACTCTACGCGGTGTATTTCCCTCTTCGCACACGGAGAGAGTCGGCGCTCCGTATAAAAGTCCAGAGGAAGCGAACCGGAACGTCTCAGCATTGGTGGACGATTACAAGGCGAAGGCTGGGAGCTATCGGGTCATTACGGCTGAATCTAGCCATACGAAATGTCGGAAGGTTTGCGTCATTAAGGCAACAGGGGACGTCCCTTATCTGGCTAGGTATGGGCGTGCATGGCAGCCGTGGATGGTAGACAAGTTCGTTCTGGAGGTCGTGGAGAGGTGGGATTGGGTTGAGGATTCCGACGAGGTCCAAGATTCCGGGTAGGGAGAATGTGCCACATGAAGTGAGGCAATCAGAATGGCCAGCTTTTGCACAAAACATAGCGGTTGTTTAAGCACAGAACATAGCGATTTTCGATGATTAAGCGTACGTTCACAGAATCAGTATGCCTCATATTTGCAAATAATCCCTGCCTATTCATCGTATTTGCCTTGCTCAAAGACTTCCGTCTCATAGAAAAGAGCAGATATGGCATTCCCGTTGAATATTCGCCCCTCGAGTGCATTCACAGCCTGTGACAAGTCAGTTACTTTTCAGAATAGCTGTGGGGAACGACTTACCCGTAGAGCAGACAATTGGCTCGTAAATTTGACAAACACCTTTGGTATAGCGCCGTGTCTGTGTATATAGACCCGTTCAACTCGTCCATACTTCTCAACAGTCAGCATGATATTTTCTGTGCTTAGATAACAACGTACCTTTTCCCCACACTCA
>QGMK01000789.1:0-17220 GCA_007825345.1 Lachnellula suecica
CCTTCCCCTACATTCTCTCGCACCTCGAATACATCATCGGCGAGCTGCTGCGCAACAGCATCCAGGCCACCATCGAGCGGGAACGCAACGTGCAAACGCCGCCGCCGCCGCCTATAGAAGTCACGGTGTGCGAGGCGGCCCAGCACGTTATAATCCGCGTCTCGGACCAAGGCGGCGGTATTCCACGCGACATCCTGCCGCACCTGTGGTCCTTCAGCAAAGGGCCGCGGAAATCGCAGCGTCTGGAAAACCTCACACAGGTTCCCAAAATGGCCGCCACGCTGCAGGAACTGCGCGCGACCCCGCTGCCGACGACCCCGCCGTTGCACCAGCCCACTTCCCTATCGAGTCTGTCTTCTAGGCCGCCGAATCTAAGGCTGGGGATGGGGCTGCCGTTGAGTCGGGTGTATGCGGAGTATTGGGCGGGGAGCCTGGAGCTCCATAGCTTGGAGGGGTATGGCGTTGATGCGTTCTTACAAATCAGTAAACTGGGGAATAAGAATGAGCAGCTAACAATGCGGGCGAGTATGGACGCTGTTTGAGATAAATATATATATACCAAGAAGCCGATTTAGGCGAGGCATGAAGTCACAAGTCACGAACGAGGGAAGGGAAGGTTGGATAGTAGGACCTGAATTACATCGTGGCTAGGTAAAAGCTAGGAAAATAAGATAATCAACCCAGTTTGCGGAGAGAAGAGGAGTGCACCAGCTGCATATTAAGCTGTGCACTCCGTCCCGACTCTAGAAAATTCCGAAATTGATGGTCGCAGTAGAAGAAAGGGAAGAACGTGTTGCGAATGACCTGCGTACAACACCAACACCAAGAACCATACTTTTGCTCTCCCTCCTGTAAAGCTCGAAACAGCTTAACGACGGCCGTGGCTGCGGACAGCAGTTCCCTGCATCGCCTCGAGCTCGGTCTCCAAAGACTTGATGGCGGCATGCGTGCTCTCCAAATCCTTGTTCAGGCGATCACGCTCGCTAATGAGCTTCTGCTCCCACTGTCTGAACCGGTGCTCCTCGATCTTGACCTGCTCTGTGAATCGCTTTCGCAGGCTCTCTTCCTCTTCCTTGAACTTGGGGTTGTCGAGCTTTCTTGGTCTGGCCTCGCCGAACTTGCGCGTCTCCATTTGCTGGGCGCGGTAGGCTTCGTAGTGGGCTTCCTCGGTCGTGTGGATGAGGTCGAGCATGTGGGTTCGGATGAGGATTGAGCGCAGCTTCTTGAAATCGCAGTGATCTTCATTTTCGACTTCTGCGACACCCCAGGAGTATTGGCGACCCTTAACAATGCGTCCATCGCTGGTCTTGACATCCTTCTCGGAACCGATGACGGCAAAGGGCATTGCGCCCATCAGGGATCGCGCATGTTGGGCGGCTTGCTCGTCATCTTCCTCGACGGGTGGTGTGTAGATCTTGATGCCTTGTGCTTCGATGACAGCGCGAATCTGTGCGATGTTAGTCTTGTGTTCTCACCGCTTGCTAGGAAATTGTACTCTTTGCTTGAAGCGGGCCAAGTCAGCTGGGCTGAGGGTATCCGCCTTTGCGACAACTGGGATCAAGTTGACTCTGGAGCTCAGTCTCTTCATAACCTCAATGTCCAATGGCTTCAGGGTGTGTCCAGTGGGTCTAATGAAGTAGAGGCAGGCGTGGACACGGAGGTCGATTTTATCCACACGGCGGGGCTGTTGCTCTTGCAACATATACGACTCATGCTGGTCATCCAAGAACTCGATGATTGGCATCCAAGAATCGCGGTTGTTGACATAGTCTCCGAAGCCGGGTGTGTCGATAACGGTAAGGCGAACTAAGAGGTTATCAGTATGGGCCAGAATTATATGCGATCCTGAAAATTCATACCCTTGAAGAACTTCTCCTCTAGCTCGGCCTTTGTGATCTCGATTTCGACAGTCTTGTCCACTTGCTTTGCGTGTCTGCGCTTGTGGTCTGCGTAATTCTTGATAGTCGTTGAGAAGAGGGTATTGATAAAGGTCGTCTTTCCAAGTCCTGATTCACCTGCAACCATAATCGTGAAAGCAGCTCCTCTCTTAGCTACAATCTTGTGGCGTTGGTTCTGTACGGTGTCAGTTGAGGTTCTAAGGTGTTGAAGTTGGGATGTGGTTGAGGGGGTACATACCGGCAGATTGGCAATGCCAATAGGGGACGCGCTTTCTGAGGTAGGCGGAGCCATTGTGAATGTATGTACAGATGCTTCAACTGTATGGTTTGAAAATCCGCAGAGTGGACGAGCGTTTGAGAGATTGTGTAATGCGGTGGTGGTGGGAAGTGGAAGTTCAACGTCGTCCTTGGTAGATTTGAGGAAATTCGCAAGAGCCCCTGAAGTTCGACCCCGGACAACGCTAAAATGCACTAGCGCGCCGGATTAAAAAACGGCCCGTCAGATTTTGAGAAAATGCGCCCGATTGCGATAAAAAAAGTTCGGAGGCAGTTCAAGATTAGAGATGTCAGATCAACGGTGACAATGAAGACGGAGTTTAAGGTAAATGCAGAAAATTGTCCACCAGAAATGCCGGCTAATATTTAGTACAGTTCTCCAATCTTTTAGGGACTGTCTACAGCCAGGGAAACCTGCTATTCAGTCCTGATGGCTCGTGTCTCTTCTCGCCAGTAGGAAATCGAGTAACAGTATTCGACCTTGTGAAGTATGCAGAACTTATTAAACTTGGGAATATGCCTTGCTGATTTGATCTAGCAATAAATCGCATACCCTACCCTTCGCGCATCGAAAGAACATAACGAGAATAGGCCTCACACCGCGGGGTAACTTACTTCTTACAGTCGATGAAGATGGTCGCGCGATCTTGACGAACGTCCCCAGAAGGATCGCCCTACACCACTTCTCCTTTAAATCACCAGTCACTGCACTTGCATTCTCGCCATCTGGGCGCCACTTTGCTGTTGGAGTTGGTAGACACATCGAGGTTTGGCACACACCCTCGACACCGGATCAGAATGTGGACGGAGAGTTGGAGTTTGCCCCATTCATACGGCATAGGGTTTACACTGGTCACAACGATACGGTTCAAAATTTGGAATGGTCCAGCGATTCCCGCTTCTTTCTTAGTGCTGCCAAGGACTTGACGGCTCGAATATGGAGTTTGGATCCGGAGAGCGGGTTTGTGCCAACTACCTTGGCAGGGCATAGAGAAGGCGTATTAGGAGCATATTTTTCGAAGGACCAAGAGACGATATACACAATCAGCAAAGATGGTGCAGTCTTCCAATGGGCATATTTACGAGACCCAAATGCGCCAGAACCCGAAGATGAGGAGATGGAAGATGCAGACGACGATTCGCGTGTGAGATGGAGGATAACAGAACGGCACTACTTCTTGCAAAATAATGCAAAGGTAAATTGTGCTGCTTTCCATCCAGAGTCGAACTTACTGGTGGCTGGATTTTCAAATGGAGTCTTTGGCCTTTACGAAATGCCAGACTTTAACATGATACACACCTTGAGTATCTCTCAAAACGATATCGACTTTGTCACTATCAATAAAACAGGCGAGTGGCTGGCATTTGGGGCTTCGAAACTAGGTCAGCTATTGGTCTGGGAATGGCAGTCAGAGTCATATATCCTCAAACAACAAGGGCATTTTGACTCGATGAATTCCCTAATCTACTCTCCAGATGGCCAAAAAATCATTACTACCGCAGATGATGGCAAGATCAAAGTCTGGGATGTCAATTCCGGTTTCTGTATTGTTACATTTACAGAACACACGAGTGGAGTTACGGCTTGTGAGTTTGCCAAGCGAGGGAACGTGCTCTTCACCTCAAGTTTAGATGGATCTATTCGAGCATGGGATTTGATTCGATATCGAAACTTTCGAACTTTCACCGCGCCAACACGGCTCTCCTTCTCCAGTCTGGCAGTAGATCCCAGCGGAGAGGTTGTTTGTGCTGGCTCCATCGATTCATTCGACATCCATATCTGGTCTGTCCAGACCGGACAACTACTTGATAGATTAGCAGGCCACGAAGGTCCTGTGTCTTCGCTAGCATTTGCTCCCAATGGAGGTGTAGTGATCAGTGGAAGTTGGGACCACACTGTTCGCATTTGGTCAATCTTTGACCGGACACAAACAAGTGAGCCATTACAACTGCAAGCAGATGTTCTAGATGTGGCTTTCAGACCCGACTCGAAACAACTGGCAGTCTCTACACTAGACGGTCAATTGACCTTCTGGTCAGTCTCAGAAGCCGAACAACAATCAGGAGTCGATGGGCGAAGAGATGTCTCCGGAGGTCGAAAAATCACAGACCGTCGAACTGCTGCGAATGCGGGTGGCAAAAGCTTCAACACCATTCGGTACAGCTCAGATGGTGAGTGTGTGCTTGCAGGCGGAAATAGCAAGTATATTTGCTTGTACTCCGTCTCATCACTTGTGCTTTTAAAACGCTATACTGTCAGCATCAACTTGTCGTTGTCTGGGACCCAAGAATTCCTTAACAGCAAACTGTTGACCGAAGCTGGACCGTCTGGGCTCATTGATGAGCAAGGCGAAGCATCCGATTTAGAAGACCGAATTGACAAAACCTTACCTGGATCAACCCGAGGCGGCGATCCATCAGCGCGAAAGCGCATGCCCGAAGTCCGAGTCTCGGGCGTAACATTCTCCCCCACAGGCCGTTCATTCTGTGCCGCATCAACAGAGGGACTCCTCATCTACAGCCTCGACACCATCCCCCTTTTCGACCCCGTCGACCTAGATCTCGCAGTCACCCCAGCTTCCACCCTCCACGTCCTCCACAAGGAAAAGGACTACCTCAAAGCACTCATCATGGCCTTCCGCCTCAACGAAGCACCCCTAATCCGCCAAGTCTTCGAAGCAATTCCCCACAACAACATCACCCTCGTCGTCGAAGAAATGCCCGCCGTCTACATCCCGCGCCTGCTGCGCTTCGTCGCCATGCAGACGGAAGAGTCGCCCCATCTAGAATTCTGCCTGTTATGGGTCCAAGCCATCTTAGTGTCACATGGCCAGTGGGTTAGCGATAACCGCGGCGCGGTGGATGCTGAGCTGCGGGTTGTGAGCCGTGCTGTGGGCAAGATTAGGAATGAGTTGAGGAGGCTGGCGGATGAGAATGTTTATACTATTGATTATTTGCTTAACCAGCCTGTGTCGAAGAGTCCTGTACAGAATGGGCAAAAGGCTATTGCGAATGGTGTTACCGAGGCAGTTGTCATGGATGTCGATGATGATAACGAGGAGACTGAATGGATTGGATTAGACTAGAAGTATCAAAAGCTACCGATCAACTTATTGTACGAAACTTATTTTTTCATCGCTTGTTTGTCTCATTTTATGGAGGTTCATCTCCCTTCTATCTACTCATCATTGCTTGTTTCCTATTTTTGTAAAAAATCATTTTACTAGTCAAATAACTCTTGAATGTGTTCCAAGACAATTAGAGGTTACAATGTATTATTCAACACCCTCTTTTACTCTGAGCGTCGATATAAATGGTGGCAAATGTTTACTTCTTTCAAAATTCGACATTTACTTCCTGGTAGAGAGTCCCTATCAGCCCGGTGCTTCAGAAAGCAGTTTGCCCCAATACTAGGGTGCTATTCGCTGCAGAATGTCTTTACTGTTATGGCGAACAAACATTTCCCTTTTCCTGTCAAAGTTTAACGGGCCGATGTACTGGGAATCATGTTCTGTTCTATATTCTACGAACCTCGGCAGATCTTTCCCGGCAGCTTCGCTAGCCCTGCTAGCCCAGCCAGCACTGCTGAGAGACATTCCACATGGAAAGTTATAAAATGAACTCCCGTCGTTTGTAGAAGGACAAAGCGTTGAAGGCAGGGCGATGAGATCAAAACCATCAGAGTTTACCGGGCGCAGCAATGACCTATGCAGCTGGTAACGGTTTATTTTCACATAGTTAGCTCCGCAAGTAGAAGCTCTCCTTGGGCATTCGTGGATTGGGGCCCATTTGAAGGCTATAAATATGAAGCACTGGCCTGCTCATGTCTTCTTCTGCCAGAGAAAGCAGAATAGTGCTCATAATAGATACTGCATCAGTCACTTCTCAAGAACTTCGAAGTCTCCACGCAGGCGGCGGCCCATCACTCCAAGCCAAAATTGATCAACGGATTTCAAGATAGGTTTCAGATATCACCAAAACACGCAAAACTCAGTATACAAGACCAACAAAATTCGTTATTTCATAAACCCTAAACACTAAAAGAACTCCTGCCCCGCAACAAACCGATCCGGCGACCTCATCGGCACATCCGGCGCCGGACTATGCATCCCAGGCCTCATCTCATGTTCCTGCGTCACCAGCTCTGGTCTCGGCGGCCTATACAAATTGCCCTTCTCGCCATGTCCCACCACGCTCTGCTCGCTCCACACGCCCGACTGCCTCTTGTTCTGCTTGTGGCGGCGGACGAAGAAGAACGCTATGGCGGCGAGAAGGAGAACGCCCCCGACGGCGGCTCCGACTGCTATGCCGATTGTGGCGCCGGTGGTGAGGCCTTTGGAAGGAACGGACTTGTCCAGGGCTGTGTTTGCGGTGGGGATCGAGGTTGTGGTGGGAGTGGGGGTTGAGGAGGGTGTAGCGTCTGTGGGTGCTGGAGGAGGGGAGGGGTTGTTTCGATCCAGGAGGCTATTTTATATTAGCTTGAACTTTGGCCAGGAGAAAACGCTAACTCACTTGTCAAGGACATGAACCACTCCATTAGCCACAATATAGTCCGACGCAATGACTTTCGCCGCATTAACATAGAGATCCCCATTCTGCCTCGTGATGGTAATATTGCTTCCCTGAGCCGTCGTCAACGACAATCCATCCTTGAGGAGCGAGCTATATCCAACGAAATCAGGCACGACATGGTACTGGAAAATTGACTGCAGGTCCGCAGACGAAGCGTTCGAAGCCAATGCCGTGGCGTTTGCGAGCGCTGCTGCTGAATTGGGAATGAAATAGGTGATATCTTTGAGCTCAAGAACCGTATTGACATATCCCGCATTTGCCGAGTTGAGAAAGCCTCCGTTGTTGAGGATGGCGATGAAATAGTCTAAGCCGGCGGCTGTGAACTCGGAGACTGCCTGCATGGGAACAGAAAGCACCTCGCTGACTATGTGGATTATGCCGCCTGTACAAACGATATCCTAATCACAATTGTCAGTTTATTAACACAAAGCCCAAAACCATTGAACGTACTGTTGTGGTAGTACCAGCCGTACTCTTATTGCCAGACATTATCTGAGGCGCTCCATTGCTATCCAGTAGCAGCTCCACCGCTTGCCCAGCCGTAACATTGGTATAACTCGCATTCGACAAACTAGTCGCCGGAAATTGGGGAGCAGTCGTGAAAGAGAGTTTTGGGTAACCGCCTCGAAGAAGAGAATACTGAACGGTTGCCTCGAGTAGCCCCTCGGTTAAGACATTGTCTTTAGTACCGGTCAAAAAATCTGCAATCGCAGTGTTACTAGGCGCGAGGAAAGTGAAGTTATTCGCATTTGATAAAAGGTTCGTAACATTCGAGGAATTGGTGATATAGGTGTTTAGCGTGCTGAGTTGCGGGTAGTTCCCAATAGCCTGTAGTAGAGTTATTGCAGCGCCATTGGTAACCAAACTCGCGAGCAACGCGATTGTCGGTATTCGTAAATTCATTCTCTCGATTTCTGTGGAAATTGAGAAGTGAAGATTGGGAAACCGGGGTACACGGGAGGGTTATATTGAATATTGGTGATAAAGGTGTGGCAGCCCTCTAGGAAAGGTGGGGTGGCGTTTCATGCCCCGACAATGTGCGGGGGATCAGCCACGGCCATACTTAATGGGAAGGCAATCCGGGGTTCGCTCGGGGCTGAATGGGAAGGTGGTTAGAAGGTTCCTTCGGAATATTAAGGTTGCATGAAGGAAGGGCTCTTGCCACCAGTAACATGTCACCTTCCAATCTAGGGTCGGGAAGACCGCCGTCGCCTGTATTCAGGCACATGATGCCGAGGCTGCCTAAAGAGGGATGTATTAAAGGTTTAGCCATAAGACAGATAACTATGCCACTTCTTATTCACGGACATTTTGTTCGCTCTTGGATGTCGTCGTTTTGTACCTCTAAGGCGGGGTTGCATTGGTGATCTACAAGTTGCTCCAGAAATGCTAGTGTTTCAAGTTGAGATGCATCAAATTTTCCATCTGTCCTTGGGAGTAACGTTTGAAAGATCAATAATGCTGGTCTGGTTCTTCCGAATTCAAATGGCGATTTCCACTGGGCTTGAGCCAATTGCTGGCCTGCGTTTACCGCTCAGTATTATAATCTTCAGTTCTTCTGCGCATATTAGCTCAAGTGGGTAATTAAATTAATACTTTAACATTAAATAGGATTACAACTCATTAATTGTTTCCCAAGAAGAGCGTAAACACTCAGCTTCTATCCAAATCCGCTTTCCGAATAAATCTCATTACCTTCCGTCCCGTGCCCTCCTTCAAGGGGTCCTCGTCCCCTCTCAGAGCAGATTGAGGGCGCGGTAGCGGCTTCGAGTCTTCCTGCACAGAAGGCAACGCGGCACTACTCCTCGACTTATCTTCCTTCGGCGTAGAAGAAGAAGGAGTAGACGAGATATCAGGAACCGATCCTCTCGCTTTCTGCGGCAGCGAAGGCTGTCTGTGATCTTCGCCTTTTCCAAGCAGAACCTTGGGTAGAATGGGCACTGCTTTCCACGACTTCTTAATCTCCTCGTTCTCAGCTTGCTCCCGTTCTTCCTCGAGCCGTTTCCGCACAGCTGGGTCGATGTCCCCTCGCTCTTCCGCTTCTTTCATCCAGCGCTTCTCCATTTGGTCTATGGCGTCGGAGGTGAGTTCTTGCCGCATCATACGCTCAATTACGTCCTTCTTGCGAGTACGTTTGTCGCCCCTGGATATGAGTACACCGCCCGTAATGTTGCAAGTGATACTACAGCACAGTATCACAGTTGTGAGTGCAAACGGCCGCGTTTTGTAGTTAGTTCCCCATGTACAAGCCCCGAGCGAGATCTGCAGGCAAGAGTGCAGATCGAGCAATACAACAATGACTATGAGGAGCTTCAGCGGGAAAGCGTGATGCGTTTCTGTCTCGTGCGGCTTGTAGAAGGTGTGGCTCTTGGAGAATTTCCGCTCATGGTGGTCGAGCTTGGCTTGTTGTTCTTCGGTCAGAACAGAATACTCGAGAGCAGAAGCTGGCAAGTCGATCGTTTTGTTGCGAGAGGCGAAAATATTCTTGGGGATCCTAGCCGCAAGTCTGCGAGCAGCACCGCGGGGCATCCTTCGAGCGACTAAACTCTCGACATCAACTTGGCCGGGCTCTGGCACTTCTTCTTTTCGTTGATCAGGCAGATCGTTGTGGTCCACAAGATCCGGAAGACCGAGTTTCTCCCTCTTTTTCCAGGTCTTGCGGTCTGTAACATTGGAGAGTCAATATTTTCCTATTTGAGGAGGTTTCGGGAGTAGGAAGAGTATGAATTCCCCTTTTGAGGGGAGTAAGGAGTATACTGGAGTACAGGACAAGAGATCGGGGTGTGAGCACAAAGGCCCGGAGTTGCTTACGATAGTGCGCTATGTATATCATATGATATGTGTCAACCGCGCGAAAGGGGGCTAGACCATCACCGATGATTGCGAAGAGCGCTACCAGAACATTGTCGACAATGTTGACAACGTAGCTTTCCTTCGAACCTATAGAGATCCAACCAATGAGGAAGAACACCCAAGCTGCGCCGAAAAGAGTAATCAAGGTGGCGTACACTGTTATAAACAGTCCAAGAGCTGCATAATTCCGTTGGTCAGCAACAACACAAACCTTATCAAAGGACTTCTGAACTTACGTCGTCTCACGTATTGCGAGAACCCCTTCATCGCCCTCTTAAACTTCGCTTGTTTCGAATGAAGCTGATGCCTTACCATATCATCCAGCTCCGCCTTCTCCTCTTTATTCCATCCCGCCAGTGTCACGCCATCCGGTAGTATAGCATACTGCGCATCACTAAGCGCCGACTTCGTGTCGGCTTTCTCATCTTCCTGATCCCTCAAGCTGGCAAGACGCCTCAGCGAAGCCTTCAGCTTATCGATCGTCCGCGCCTCTCCTTCGTCGTCCTCTATCCTATACGTCGGCCTTCGATTGCAAAATTTTCCCATGGAAGGGATGAACAGTGAGTTCTGCACATTGGTCAAGGTGGAAAGCGTAGCTACTTCTGGGTCTGGTAAACGTAACGTTAGTGTCTTGAATTCAAATTCTCAATTAGGATAGTACGTACCCATAACATCCAGCAAATCTACCGTCTCCGAGTCATATTCATTCTGCCGCGACTTCTCATCGCTGTAATTATCCTCATCTTTATGACTGAACAGTGACCGGAAGCGATTCGCGAATGTATTTTCTTGCTTGGGAACGGGCTCTGGTGCGGGCGGTTGAGGCACAGGTTTTCTTGCAATTTGTTGTGATGATGCTCCGCGATATATTCCTACACTCGGCCGTTGCGATGATGAGCTCAAAGCAGCTTTCACCTTGTGGGCGGCAGCCACAACTGGGTTCTCCTTTGGGGGTGGAGGTAGGGGATGTTCTGAGGGGCCAGGTTGATCCATTGCGCGTGATTTTTGAGATAACGCCAGATAGATGAAAATTAAATAGAAGTAATTATTTAGAAAATATTGCTAGAAATGAAGCTTATCAGAGTTTTGTCAGAGATGACATGGAAAAATATCAACATCGAAATCTCGATGCAGATGTATTTTGTCGGTGCAGGGGGTTAGCCCTGTTTTGAGCCACGACGCGTGCGCGCCCCACTGATACCACCGATGTCATTTTGCAGATGCTCCCGCTGCCAACTTGCCATGTTTCAGCGTCTCAGCCGCAGTGCAAACCCGGTTTTGCTTATCGCCAATATTGCGACCCGCATTCAATTTAAATTAAGATTCGTCTAATTGTGATTGTGATTCGTCAACTCAATTTAAGATGCAGATCCTGGAGGAGATTACCACAAGGAGATTTGCGGCTCGCTTAAGCCCCTGAAGCCACTGTAACCACAGCAACCTTCAGGCCAACGCCCCCTAATATATTAGCAAATAAGTCATTTCAATTCAGTAGGTATGTAGGTATTCTTTCATTAACTCATCTATAATATCAAAAAATGCAAAGATGGTATTCCAACAATTACCCCGTCGTTCCCAGCACGATCTCATCTATATAGAAAACATAAAACAAACATCCTATCCCAAGCTATGCGTCATAAATCATCAACATGTAAAGGTAAGTGCAGTGGTATCTATGCAAAAGGGGGAATGTATATGCGCTCAAAAATTGCAAACGCTCAGGGAATAGCATTGAGCTCCTCCCTCTGCCTTAAGTACTTCTTCGCCAACTCATCGCCGCCCACAGCGCTGAGCTCCATCCAATGATACGCCGCGCACATCGTGGCCGGATCGCTCCTCTCGCGATCACGCCCCTCGCTGCCACCGTGCATCTCCATGACTTGCGCTTTGAACGTCTCCCTTGGTTTACTTAGGGGAGCTGTTACTCGCTCAACGAGTTCGGGATGCGTAAGGTAGAAAATGGCGAGTTCACGCTCGGCAACAGGGTCGCCTTCTTTGGCTGTGATGGTCCACATTTTGGCCGCGTCTTGCATGCTGTATTTCATCAGCTCGCCGTTCGCGTTTGTGGGTGGAATTGCTTCAGGGACCGCAGTCGTTTTGCGCGTTTGTGTGTAATGCACTACTACTTCGTCGGCGATTTCGATGAGCGTCCGACAGACATCTTGCTTGAGGCCCAAGGCAGCAAGACCTGCGTCCCAGAATGCCTTTCCACGCTCCGTCTTGTCCAGGATGGTAGCAGGAACAAAGGAGGCGATGAATTGCAAATCCCGGAAGAGGGTTTTGGGGCGGATGTCGGCGTCCCGGAAGAGATCTTGAAGAATATCGACGATCATGTCGGTGCTAGCGGGGTTTGTAGAGTTGGAAGATCGTTCCGAGGAGCGATGGACTGGGGAGGAGGTTTCGGGTTGAGCGAGGGTTTGGGAGCGGCGTTCTTTGCAGTTGTCGATGGCTTCTTCTAAGTTCTTGGCTCGTGGAGCAGCTGCTGAGGTCTCGGTATGAGCGAAGGCATTGATGTGTTGGACTTCGGGCGATGAGGGGGCGTTTGTCAATGTGTCTTGACGGAAACGAGGCCGTCGAGGAGCCGATGGCGTAAGGAAAGCGATGATGAGTTGCTCCAGCTCGTACAGAGCATTGAGCTTAGCATACGGATTTGGATGAACTGAAAACATTCTCAACAAGCGTTGGAAAGCTTTCCTATAAGGGAAATCGGGTGAGTCCATCTCCTTCGATATGCTCTTTCGAGAGACACGAGAAGCTGTGTCGCTAGTCGATGAACTATCTGCAGTGGTATGAGAGTCTCCGCGATCCATAGAAGTTCTCGCGGTGTTTGGCGAGACTCTATCCATGCGATCGATATATGTATCGGTCCGTTCTCCTGGTAGATCGATCCTCTGAGCTCCACGAAGATCTCTAAAGCTCTTCTTCTTCTCAAGTGTTCGCTTCTTGCCTTTTCTTCTTGCCTTCCGGTCGGCGCGCTCTCTTCGCTCCATGCAATCCTGCCCAAGGTCACCTGCAAACCAAGAGTCTGTCTCACTCCCTCTCGCAAAAACAAGGGTTCCCAGATCGCTCAGTAACAAGCTAGTAAGAGTTTGCTTCAAATCAATGAGAAACCGCTGCTTCGCCTGGCTTGCACGCTCTTCTTTCAACATGACCGTTTCATTGGTTGAAGACGCAGTTCCTGGGCGAACGCTATTGATGCTGGTAGTAGGCGATTGAGCTCTTGTTTGAAATGGGGACCAAAATGTAGTGGCTGAATCAATGGTCAGCACCGGACTAGCCATGCCAAAGTAATCTTGAGAGTCCATCAGATCTCCAGTCGCACTCATTCGAGACATGCTGAATCTTCCGGAATCAAAACTCTGCTGGGAATTGTTCCGTGCAGACATTGCTCGAAGATCTCGCAAGCCAGGCCGATTGAAATCGGTATTTCTTAGACCGCGACGTCCGGACTCAGGATCAGTGAGATCGTCTCCCGAGATGTTCAGAGTCCCGAAGCCATTGATAAATAAATCACCCTTCTGCCGCCCGCTATCCAAAATGCGTTTGTCGCGATAATACAACTCACTAGACCATAACACAGGCCCATCCATCAGATTGTCACCAACAAGCTTGTTAATACAAGCCTCAATCTCCAAGCAAAATCTGTGGATTCGCTCCTCGCCCTTGCAGAAATTCTCAATCCCGAATTGGGATAGCCAGCGCAGGGTCTTTTCAGATTGCTCATCCGACAACTTATTTGGACCGCCTTGATCCTCAACAGCAGCCATCATATCCATGACTTGTGCTTCTGTTTTCAACAGAAAGTTATTCGCGGTGGTGGGTTTGGATATATTTCGCGGTCTCATGCCGGCTGGGGGAATATACGTGGCTTTCTTGGGCGCTGCCATGCACTTTAAGGCAACGGCAATGTTCCGGGCGCCTTCGTAGGCAGCAGAGTTCCTCACGTCAGTGACATACCACATCTTATCTCTGAGTGCCTTAAGGCGCTTCATCATGAATTCGATGGTCACATCATGCCGTTCTTGTGATTGCTTTAGCCAAACCAGCCAGGCGTCGTATTCTTCAATCGCGCTCGTGGAACGTCGAATGGAGTCTCGGGGGCCTCTTGAGAAGATGTTCAGAAGTGATGAGAACCCGTCTCTTTTCAGAGAGGGAGATGAAAGTTGATGGAGCAGGTTGAGTGTCTTCCAGTACAGATGAGCGTTGACAAAATCAGACTGGGCTTGGCATTGCGATTCCGCAGCCTCGAGCATGGAAATTAGGACCGAGGGTTGGTCATCCGACTCTTTTCCACTATCAGTATCGGGACGATGCCGTGACGACTTAGAAGAAGCGCGCTTGGAATTTCGATCAACTGGTGACGGATCACGTGGCCGGTATGGGTTTTTTGATTGGGCTTGCGCCGACGATCCTGGTCGACTTCGGTGTTTCTTACGAGGACTTTCTAGAGCGGATGTCCTGTTGCTGAAAGTCTTCGACTCGGCCTTGGAGTCGAGAGATTGCGGAATCTCATAATCCTCAACCAGCTTCAAAATCGAGTCTCTGAGTAAATGATAGTCCTTGTCAAGATCCGGGCGTGATCCGGATACATCATCCTCATCATCACTGCTGGTAGTCAGATCTTCCTCCTCCCCATCATCGTCAGGATCGTGAAGCATTTGGGTGGATAGGCTCTGTCCATCGGGAGACATAAATAGCACCGCCCAACGCTCGGCGCATGGATGGCACGTTCCCGTTGTCCCGTCAGTTCCTAATGCTTGAGTCATCTCGTAAATCGCCACACGGAGCTCGAATCCGTCGTCCTCGTATAGGCTGAGTCTTTGGTTCTGGCTCGAGGAGATTGAAGCGGAAGAATATCTCTGAGTAGCACCAGAATTCTCGTCCAGAAGGGGTTCATGAGAAGTAGTGGTGTCACTGATCACCGAAGAAGCACTGTTGCTGATGACAGAAGCGTTGTCAAAAGCATTGCGTTGAGTAGGCATCGACATTGAGGCAGTCATAACAGACATTCCCGAGATTGACGATGCAGAAGAGCGCAAGCCATGTATGTCTTTAGCTAGAGAGCTAGAGACTGGGCGCTTTTCAGGGAAAAGGGCATTAACCATAGTCACCAGGTCTGAGGGACCTAGCACGAGATATGGATGGACTTCCACGGTCTCCCTTAGCGATGTGATTGATCTGGCAGGAAGTAGCTTTGCTTTGGTCCGAGAAGGACGGTTTGATCTGAACCGTGCCATGATGTTTTCGATGTGGCCTTTAATTGCAGGAGGCGCAGACGCAGATTTGTTCCTACTAAAATATTAGAAGTCTGAGCTTCCATGCAGGGGCCCAAGATGCATACCAAACCATATCAACCACAAGCCGCAGGGCTCGCATCCCAACTTCTCTCAGGATTTTCTGTCTCCCGTACTCGGTGATATGGTATTCAGCCATCATGCCATAGGACTAAACCAAGATTAATTGTGGCCCAGAACTAACGTGGCTAGGTGCTCACCTCGGGATGAATAATAACATTGAGTAGAAAAACTTGAAAGAGCCATTTTGAAACCAGGAATTTTCTCGTGGCTACATGCCTTTTGGGGTCAAGTTTACGAAGAATGGCATTTCCAAGTTCAACCAGGCCTTCAGGGATGCCTCCTGCTCCAGGATCGTCAACTATCTCAAAAAGACCCTGGACGGCGGCCGTGTAGAACTCATCCGCTGCTATTGAGTCCTTGGCATTTTGTGGTACAACATGGATGCGCGTGCCCGCTTGGTCTTCGGCTTTCTCTAGTAGAAAGGCTCCGTCCTCGAGGATTTTCATAAGATACCATTCCATGTTGCTCTTTCCGGACCAATCCCGCATGGCCGTCCAAACATTGAGAACACTGCAGATGAAGGGATCTACACCGGTCTTGCTCTCAGTAATTAATCGCGCGCATGTGGTGGCCCACACGTCCGTCCTTCTCAGGTCTTCCAAAGAGTCTGGGCCGGCAGAATTTGCAAAGCAAGTATGAATTAAAGCGGATAGAGGATCATGACGCTGGAATGAAAGCAAACGCTCAACTGCAGAGGGTATTGGTATGGAATTTCGATGATTACCAGAAGCATGGCCTTTGGAACGATTATGAAATGGCAAAACGGAATCTACAGCTTCCAATCCCTGGTGGAATACTGTCAACGCGGAAAGCTCCTGGGACGACAGACCGGAGACACGACTGGCCAAATAGTCTGGGTTTGTCCGTATTTGGGTCAGAAATCTGAGGAGACTATCGCGGGATCGCTGAGGAATATCATGCAAAAAAGTTGTTAAAGAACCGGTTTCTTCACTAGTATTAGGGTTTGAGCGTCCGCCATCCAGGTCTGGTTCGAGTAATGCATAGCGGCGGGTTGCATCGCATGAGTTCCGGACATCATGAATAGCATTGTAAAGGCTAGCAAAATTCTTCTTCTCGTCGCCCCTAAAATTGTCAACTAGTGTCCTATGGGCCAATTCTCCGCATCGTGCCAGACGAGCGGAGAGTGCTGTAGAAACTAGAGATCTTTGCAGCCTGAGCCGGGAATGGGCTCGTTTCCTTTCCTGGTAGGTGGATAGCCGGACTAGATGGGCAAGTTCCTCCAAAGTGGTGGAAGCAGTCGCAGCAGTCACTGCTGCAATCTGCGGATTTGTGTATTGGGACACATCTTGGAGAAGGGGCAGCTGGGGTAACTTGGCTGGGGAAGGAGCGATTTCTGGGTTCTTTGAGTTCAGAGACCTCAGAGACCCATGCGCAGAATTTTGCCGTTTTGGAGCAGGAGATGGGGAGGTCTGGCGCGTGGTACTACGATTCCTCTCTCGCTCTGTGACTTTCTCTTTGTAAGATGTTGGGGGTCTGCTTGGGCTTCGAGATTGATATCGGTGGAGTCTGGGGGGGATATTGTGATTGTCAAGAGCAGACGGGGTCGGGCTTCGAGAGGAGACCTGCGTGATGGTAGGAGAGGAAGCTGCCAGTTCATTCTATCAGTACATGTGCTTCAAATAGCAGTTTTGATGATTAGGAAATATGAAATAAGATTTCCCCGCCTATGCGACGTACGAGGAGAGGCATGCGCAGGCCCGGGAAGGGAGAGGGAACGCTGCATTGTTATCATCGTTCCATCTGGTAGTCGACTGGCTGCGATCTCGAGCTGGGAAGCTTCGAGATGCCAGTCTTAGCAAACAGGAGGGGATTCGGAGTGTTGTTGCTGTTGCGCCTGCCCGCGGGTCAAAAGGCGAGGCGGCGAAGGAAGGCTGAGGCGCACGGGAAGGCGGGAAGGAACTCTCTATCTCGGCTGCGATAAGAACGCCTTCTCATTCATCAAAGGCAAAGGCAATGCGGAGAGTGAAGCTGGCGAAGGAAGAGAGTATATTAAGTTCATGGGGGATGGGGATGGGGATGGGGAGCAAAGGAGGGCGACCTGGGACAAGAAAGAAGTCTGCAGAAAAGAGAAATCCATCTCGTCGGTCGGTCGTGGATCATCACGCTGGCTGATGGCCACCTCCACATCCACTCTACGCTTCGCTGCCAACAAATCCTCGCAGTCGCATGGAACCATGGCGTCCTCGCCCAATCACGGGCCGCAGTGCACCAGACGCCAGCAGAGCCAGCACCCTTCTGCACTG